>PNEQ01093464.1:0-17389 GCA_003012365.1 Medauroidea extradentata | reverse complement strand
GGACATGACTTACTAAAATACTTACAAAGTTACTCAGCAGTCGTAGCAATGTTGGAACTAGCGATCACAACTTAGTTTTGACGTCTATGAAGCTCTTCTTCAAATCCGGCTTCTTTTTTGACGTAACATTATTAAATTTGAAAGGTAAAAATCACAAGTCTAAGGCCTTTTGCAAACCTTCAAGTTGAACCGTGCAAGCCAGATTTCTAACTGAAATTCTAGATACTGTAATCGGGGTTGCCCGGAAAGCGAATAGTGTAACAAAAGCCTGTATTTCAAAGCTAAAAATCATAAAACATACTTGATGGCCGAAATTAATAGTAAATAAAAGTTTATGGAACTTGGACTGTCCTGAACCGTCCTAGATTTGCCGAACTAGTGAAAGAAACAAATGTACAATATTGACCAGTAAAAAAAAGATGAAATTAAAAACACTATACATAATATATCACGTTTGGTAATGGACATAATTTATAAACACAAATTAGTTAACAGTTAAAATATATACGATCACATCTCTTAAAAATGCTTACATAAATTAACATTTATTAAATCTATCGACGTGAAAATAATATTGGGGCTACTCTAATACATGATAACTGTATAAACACTGTAATTACAAACGAATATTAAGAAACTGACTAATTAGCAGTTTAAAAACGAATCGTTGCAGCAAGTTCTTTTGAAACTTAGTTTTATAACATTTCTGTGAATTTACATAATTACTCATTATGTTTTACTTATTTCAATTATATATCATGACTACAGTTAGACACGGCTTGTCAGTTTGTTCATATTCTTTGTTTTATAGGACAAAATAGTGCTGGATCGGTGTATGACCATATTTATTTTGTTTAACAAATCATTCACATTGCGATATTTTTCAAAAAAATTATAAACATTAACTTTTCAAATAATTCTTGAAACAGTACAGTATAAATTATAAGAATAAACGACAAAAAACCTGTCCAGCTTATATTTTGTATGGTTGTAACGATTTTTTTTGTATTGAAAAGTCTGCTCAAGTGTAATGTTATTTGTAACACAAACATAGACTGCATTTGTTTGGGTCACTTACATCAGATACTTGTATGTACACTTTTGTACTATTATTTTATATGGAATTGGTGTCTATACAGTTGGTACTGTTTCGTTTTCACAGTTTGTGTGGTCTAGTCTATATCAATCTTATCTTACCACTACTGTCTTTTAATTTGTCTACTAGCTGCACACTACTACTATGTGCACCTATATTTTTCATGAATTTATGTAATGAAAATGCTATATAGTAAAACGAATAAATTAGATTTCAAATATAAGTTCAGAAATATTTTAGCTCTCAAATATTACTATAACATTAAAATTTAAACAAATAAAACACATGTTATGCTTAGATCATTTCTTGTATAGACCAAAGTAAAATTATAGAGTGTAAAATGTAAGCTTATATTACGCACACGATATTTCTTGCGGATGATGTCGAAACTATTAAGAAAAGCGGTGAGAACGAAAATATAACTGATTTTTTTTTGCCGAAAATTATTTCTCGTAGTACACAACGGTTTTCTGCACAGCATTTTCTGTTCTGCACAGCTTTCATGATCACTACATGTTGTGCAAATAGTTTTGCTTATGCTCATAATCACAGCAAATTTTCAGAAAAATCGTGCATATCCACTACAAAAAATAATTTTGTCACAATCGGAGTTTTGTATTATTCAAAGTACACGCAATGTTCAAAAATAAACAGATATCTGGTATCATCACACTACTATATTCTGTATAATACTTTGAGCAGTTCTGATGCAACACTGTTTTTCGTGTTGACCCATTCTCTACTGCCACACGGTCAGAGGAAGAGACGTGGAGAAGGCATTATTAGTCTCTGAGCTACCGAGGCTTGTCGTCCGACCACATAGTACCAGAGTAGACCGCTAGTTGCATTACGCGACTAGCGCTGCTGTCGCCCAGAGACCTGAGCAGCGTGACCCTCCCTCCGTCCTGGCCCGTAGGCGACTGATTAAAAAAACCCAGCGTGGCTCGTTATATACCTGTCCGACGCGCCCTAGCTCTCGTCTGGAATGGCAGTGAGTCATGTACTGTCACATAAACCGATAAAAAGTGATATTTCTAATGTGACGATTCTATTTACGCTTGAACGCCCTTAATCCGATGAAATGACACAAAGCATGACATCTTGTTCATTATCATATTAGTTTGCCTTGAAGAACTTTGTGTTTCAAATACATTTCATAAAGAGTATATAAAGTATCACTTTCGCATAATCCTCAACAAGAAGTAAACCTAAATAATTTATAATATCTCGGAACAGATTATATACAGGATGTCCCTGAACAGCATTGACAAACTCTGACAGGCGATTCTTTATGAAAAAAGTAACAGAAAAGATGTTTTACACTTTTCGCCTAAATGTAATATTAAGGGTGTTATGAGCCTCTGAAGATTGTGCCTGCTGGACGGATAAACCTCCTTAACCTTCATCACAGTAATTCAAACGACCTAAAGTCCAGGATTTCCGTGACCACATAGCAGACATCAATTATGTTAAATAATATTTAATTTAATGCTGTTTTATAACCCTATGTGCTTATTTGGAAAGCTTTCATTGATTGTACAAATGGGGCATTGATGAAATAAGGCAAAATAAATCTGTAACTTCAATACCACAAAACAGACTTTTATATGCCCCATATGCCAAATGGGCTCCTATACCCACATACAACATCAAAAATTACAAGATAAAATATATGCAATAAAATGTAATATATATAATGTATATATATATATATATATATGTGTGTGTGTGTGTGTGTGTGTGTATGTATTATACTACAATCAAAACATAAAGAAAATTTCTGATAGTTATTGTCTTTCACGATCACATTACAGCAGGTCCAATCACAATTGTCTCTAATTCTTGTAAATGAGAAGGGGGCCAGCCGAAAAACTTGTAAATGGCTTGACTTAGCGCTCATAAATCACTGATGTATGTAGGGTCAAATTGATCAGTTGCAAATCCACTAAATAATAGCAATTTCTTCTTAAAGGAACACAAATATATAAACAGACAGAACTCACAGTTTTCCGATGACAAACACGACAAAGCAGTGCCAATTTCCTTTCCTGGAAATCCTCGCAGACTCGCAGTCATGTCGTAGCATTAAGTGATTCCCAGCACTTCCAACAGTGCCGGGCTGATACTTCCATACCCTTCGGAAAAACCCCAGGGTATCCACTGCTACCCTGGACACAAATTTCATAAAGTTACTACTCGTAAATTGTAGTATATCTTTCTGTAGTTCACTCCTCCGTAGTCCATACCAGAGTCCCCTCACAGCTCGGGTCCGCTTAAAAACACTTCCCTCTCACCTCACCACTTCTATCACTCGCCACCACCTGTGTTGGCCGCCCCTCTTCCCACACTCCCCTCCTCAGTCTTACAGTCTCGACATCGCGTGCCGCCCGATCAATACTATACCCATACGCGCAATTTAAAGACTTTTTTCATAAAAAAGACAACACTCTAAAACTAACACTTTAAAACAGGAAAAATTTTGATTGACTAGAATTTATATAAAAGAGTAATACTTTAAGAGGCCATTAATTAAAAGGATTTCACGCATGAAATCTAAAATTTTTGTATTATACCTGACTACAATATTATCAAACTTTTATTAAAACCAAAGAATTTATCGAGAACAATAAGTGGTAACTGTTAAGTGTGCCAGTTAGCTCCCAAATCCAATAACTGTACATATATTTTTGTTTTATATGTATATTAATGTGACTAACAAATGTCACAACCACATCAGTCAAAAAAGAGACAAACAAAAAAAAAACAGTACTCTGCCTATCATTTGTACATTCCCATGAAACTAATACAATGAAACTCACATCTTTAACAAATAATATGAGTAACAACAAGATTGATGAGAGGCAGGAAGGAAAGATTAGGAAACACATGACATAATAGTACTAATGTAAGAATCACAAAGTGCAATAGTAAGTTGAGCAGTAAACCACTAAATCAATAAACCAGTAGTCTTCATGGAAACTGACAATAACTTCTAACATTCATTCTCTCTCCACATTAGGCTTAAGGTGTCACAAATGTGCTTTCCTCACATTACATAGATTGTTGGGCTCAACCAACATTACAGTCACAGGACCCAAAAACCGGTCAATACGGTATGGCCCTTTATACCTTGGGGCTAACTTGGCAGTAAAATAACTAACCTTGTTACTCTGGGCAAAGTGCTTAAAAAGCACCAAATCTCCTGTCTTATAAAAATTTTGAACTCTTTTCTGATCATACTGAGTAGCGACCCTCTGCTGAGCTCTTGTTAGTGCTGTGTGTGTTTCATCCCAAACATTTCTTAGTACTCTGGGGCTAACCATATCAACACAAGCTTGAGGAATACCCCATATATTTAACAATGGATGAGGTAGTTCACGTCCCAAAAACAATTTACTAGCTACCCCTCCAGAGGCTAGATGCTCTGTAGAATTCAGGGTCACATTCAGCCATGCTAAAGAAGAATACCAATTTCTCTGGTCATGAGTGTGATAAATTATTAAAGCTGTCTTAGTTCCCTTATTTACTCTTTCAACCTGATTTGGGCATGGGTAATGGGGACTATTATTTACATGTTTAATTTCCCATTCAAAACACATGCCCTTCATCCCTCGAGAATTAAAATATGCAGTATTATCAGATACCAATATCTCTGGTCCCCCAAATAACTTCCGAACATTTTCTGTAAGGGACTTACACACATTATGTGTCTTCATATCCATTAATGGGAGCAAAATAACAAACTCGTAAAAGCATCTATTGCTATATTGATACAATTGTTTACCTGTCTACTTCTCGGAAGTGGTCCATAAATGTCTATGAAAACTCTTTCCTAGCGTCTCTTCGGGAGTTCCACCAACTATTTACCCACCTTAAGTGTTCTGAGGTTGCTTGGCTAGTTGTCATTCCTTACAACTTTTGACATATTTTTTTACCTCCCCACACATTTCCGGCCAATAGAATTCCTTCTTGAACTTACTAAGTGTTTTCTGAACACATAAACGACTTTCAAAATTTTAATCATGAAAGTAACGCAGAATCATGCTCCTTAATACTTCAGGTACAAAAATTGTCTTTTCCCCTTTTTGATTTACATAGTATACAATCCCTTTACATACTTTGTATTTACTCTTTAAACCCTTATTTATTTGATCCGTCTGTCTTTTTGTCATCTCATCTACCTTTTGCCACTCAACAATACTAACAAAAGATTCTGGAATAGAATTCACAACATTCAATAGAGATATCACATCTTGTTTACTATCACTTTCACCCTTCAAAATAAATTGAGAGCCATCAAACATTGGACATAAAGCATCGACAATGACATTTTATTTCCCTTTCACATGAACAATGTCAAACCGAAAACATGTCAGTTGCATAATCCAGCTCCCGATTTTTCCTAATTGGTGGGGATGACTAAATAACCAAGTGAGAGCTTGATTATTGGTCCAAAGCTCAAATCTGACACTTTGTAAATAAGTCTCGAATTTTTCCATCCCAAATAGACATGCTAGTGCTTCCTTCTCATAACTACTATACATCTGTTCGATCCTTGATAAACGACGACTGGCAAAAGCAACTGGTCTGAGTATATCATTATCCCTCTGTAACAACACAGCACCGACAGCAAGACTTGATGCATCTACCTGTAATACAAACTTCCTCTTATAATCTGGCAGCACTAACACTGGAGGATGTGCTATTGCATCTTTGAGTTGCTCGAAAGAATTCTCTTGCTTAGTACCCCATACAAATTCCTGGTCTTTTTTCTTTAACTTATTCATAGGCGCACACATCTCAGCATACCACTGAATAAAACGAGAGAAATATCCCATCATACCTAAGAATTTTAAAACACCCTTCAGATTTTTTGGGGTTGGAAAATTTACTATCGGAGCAATCTTTTCTGGATCCATAAGTAATCTTCCTCTCGATAATATTATGAAACCTAAATAATGAATTTTTGAGCCCACGAAACTTTATCAGGATTTACTGTAAACCCTGCTTTACGCAGTTTTTATAACACAAGACGAATATGTTGGATATGATCCTCGAAATTTTCCGAGTAAACACAGATATCATCGAGAAAAGTCATGACAAATTTGTATCGGAACTTCTCAAAAATTTTATGCAATATTCGCGATAGACATTGTCCCCCAAAGTTAACTCCAAAGGGCACACATTTCCACTCATAGTGGCCCCATGGTGTCACAAACCCTGTGTATTTACAGCTATCTTCATATAAAACACATTCGTGGAAAGCAGAGTTTAAATCGAAGACTGTAAGAACCGTAGCTCTTCCCAAATACTGAAATATTGTTTCTATATTCGAAATTGGGAAGGGATCTAAAGTTACCGGTACCTTATGGTTTAATAAACAATAATTTAAAACCAGTCTATTCTTCCCCGGGCTTTTCTTTGCTACTAAAAATGCTGGATTAGCATATGAAGAAGTAGAATGTGTAATTATTCCTTGTTTCTTTAAATCATCCACAATCCAACGAAAAGCATCCAGTTTAAGGGGTGAACACTGATATGGAACACAACAGATAGGGTTTTCATCAACAACCGCAATCCGATAAGGAAATTATTTACATTTCCCTAACTTTTTATTGATCACATACTGAAATTCGGTTAAGATTCCCTTCATGAGTTTACTTTTATTTTCCCCAATTTTCTATTGCTACATCCGACCCCGCGTAAACATGACTACCCAACATGACTACCCTCTATTTTCCTTCCCTGAAGTGAAATTAAATTTTCAGGGTCAAACCTAAAATATAAGACCATTTCGCACAAATCTAGAGTAGCACGAGTATCAGTCAAAAAGTTTAATCCTAGTACCATCTGGTTAACCAGCTTAGGAATAACCCAAAACTTTTGTGTCCAAAAATATTTATTTAATTTGAAATGTAATTTAACACCTATCCTAACCCAATAACTACTCCCATCAGCAATTAACAGGTTGAAACCTTTTTCAACTCTTATCCTTTTCTTTAAGTATGGATAAGCCCTAACTAACGTACTCAAACACTCTTGATTAATAAAACAGTCACTAGCACCAGTGCCAATTAAAGCAGTTTATTTAGTTCCAGCTACCTCAACATCTATCTCTAGACTTCGTTTTCCTTTTAACAGCATTGATTTGTTCAGTTTTACAACTTTGTTTATCGCTTTCGGTTGTACCAACACCTCTTTTCAATGGCACACTCCTACACACACACTTTATGTGTCCTACCTTTCCACAATTTAAACATTTCTTGTTATCCAACTGTAATTTGCATTGAGTTGCAATGTGGCCAGATTTTCCACAACGATAACAAACCCTAAGATATCCTTTGTTTCACTATTCTATTTTTGTATTTTTACCTGAAAACCCTTAAGTACTCGACCTATCAGCATATGCCTGTTCACACATCCCACTAGAATTTTTGTAAACCATATTGTCAATTTGTACAGCCCAAGATATTAAATCTCCTTTATTTTTTGGCTTATATATATATAAAGTGTTCTAATGTTACTATGCTTATTTTTCAAAATGATTAAGATTAATTTATCTTGAACCAACTCTACTCCTAAAGCTTCAGCATATTCCTGAACCTGCTGGACAAATTCAGACATGCTTTGCCCATTCTTTGGCTGCCCTCGAAAAACCAATGTCCTAATCATATCCTCGTGTACATGCTCAGGGCATAACAACTTCCATAACCTCAATTTTATGATAGCTCAACAATTTTTCCTACACATACCATCTAACATAACCTCTAAAGCTTGTCCAGTACACTTCGGAATGAGTCCCTGTATCACATCTACCTTGGATTCACATCTACTGCAGAGCAAAACTTAAAAAGGCTTCCTGGTTTGGTGTCAACCAAAGCTTCTATTCCCCTAAAACATCCCTTGGCTGCTGTGACCCTGAGTTCTACACTCACCGAACCACTGCTGATTTCCATGTCTCGACTTCATGGCCATCACCTTCCCCAGGCGTTACTTTGCTCGCTTTAACTACACTAGCCATATTTTTCCTCAGCGAGTCGATGCCCTCACCCTACTCCACCGCTACCCCAGCCACAGCCAGGTTGACAGTTTATTCCGATTTCTTCCATTTGTAGACCCATGCCATTGCCTCTGTACACACCAAACACACACAAAGAAGACAAAACACCCGGCAGAGTGGCGCAGAATAATAATTGTGCCTGCTGGACAGATAAACCTCCTTAACCTTCATTACAGTAATTCAAACAACTAAAGTCCATGATTTCCGCGACCACATAGCAGACATCAATTACGTTAAATAATATTTAATTTAATGCTGTTTTATAATCCCATGTGCTTATTTGGAAAGATTTCATTGGATTGTACAAATGCGGCATTGATGAAGTAAGGCAAATTAAATCTGTAACTTCAATACCACAAAACAGACTTTTATATGCCTCATGTACTAAATGGGCTCCTTGTTGATATTTTATATTAATGATAGTTAACAATGTTGTCATAACTTACTAGAGTGTTGCTGATGTGACTTTATTGTTTTCATCTTGTTGTGTTGACTAGCATAGTGTGCTATTCATCATGGCTGCCGAGTGTTGTTTACTGTGTAATGCACCCAACAAATAAATGTAACTTCAAGCAGTTGATTAAAAGGTTATGGGCCCAGAATGGCAAGAAAAGAAGCAGTTCACAATGTATAAAGTGTCGGTAGTGTTTGCACTTGCAGAATCGCCGAGATAAGAAGTTCCGTGTGTCAGAAAATTTGATGTCCGGTAAGGATAGCAACATGGCGGGATCGACGCTACCTTTACCGCAATTAACAGACACTAATTTCTCTGCTTGGAAATCAGGGGCGTCATTTGTGTCTACAGGGGGGCAAATGCCCCCCCCCTGGATTTAGAATTTTATGTGTATAAATATATTTCTTGTATTTTTAATTGTAAATAATACTAACTTAAGGACATAAAACTGAAGTTATATTATTAAAGTATCTAATTTATATATGCTTAATTAATAAAAAAGATGCAACAAGGTCACTGTCGCCAGAAAACAAAATCTTGCCCCCCCCCCCTAGAAAAACCTGAAATGACGCCCCTGATGGAAATTTAGGATTGTGTCTTTACTTGAAAATAAAGGCGTTCGCTGGGTAATAGATGATCTCAAGGTTAAGTCGGCAATGTCAGAACAAGAATGGAAAACTTACGTCGCGACAGAAGCTACAGCTAAAAAAACTATATTGCAGTGCATTTCTGACAGACATGTTGAATATGTGTGGGACGTGCAAACGGCAAAAGAAATGTTGGAGACTTTGGGAAGAATCTTCGAAAGGAAAAGTACGCTGTCCAAGTTGTTTGTTAGGAAAAAGCTGCTGTCTTTGAAGTGTACAGGGCCATTTCAAGAACATTTAATGAAATTTGATGGACTCATACGCGACCTTGAAGGTATGGGGACGAAGTTGGCACAAGATGACAAAGTAAGCCATTTATTGTTGACAATACCTGATAAGTACAGCAATGTAATAATAGTGTTGGAAATAATGGATACAGAGTTAACCATAGATTTGTAAGGTCTCGTTTGCTAGATGCCGAACTAAAAATGGAAAATACCGGTGCGTTAAACAAATAATCAAATGAATGTTCATTCAAGGCCACTAGTTTTCTGAGCTCCAAAAGGTGTTACGGATGCAACAATTTTGGACATTTCATCGCAGATTGTCCCAAGAAATCGAATTTTCGTGGTTCGTTCAAAAGTTGCTCCAGTTCTCGAGGACGAGGTAGAGGTGCTTATCAGAACCATAGCAAAGCACATATTAGTGAAGAGAACCATGACATAGTGTTTGTTACTTCATTTGAGTCTGAAAAAGTGGTACTTTCCAGTGATTCATCCTCTGGTGTGTCATTTGTATTGGATAGTGGGGCTAGCGATCATCTAGTGAAATCTGACCTAATTGAACACATGGAAAACATTGAAGAATTAAAGCTGCCTGTTGACATAAATATTGCTAACGATGATGTTTTACGGTTCACCCAAAAAGGTACGTGGAAGTTGTATTCCAGTGGTTACAATATTACTCTAGAAGCACTAGCAGTTCCAGGACTGTATCGTAACCTCTTGTCAGTTAGCAAAATCAATAAAAGGGGTCTGAACATTCTGTTTTCGGGGAACAAAGCTACAATTTTTAAAGGAACTGAAGCCTGTGTTGAGTGCAACTTTGTTGGTACATTGTATGTTGCTAAATTCTCTCTCTATGGTGAAGTACAGTGCAATCAAACTCATGAGGACAATTTGTGGCATAGGAGGTTAGGACATGTAAATCGCTTCAGTTTAAAAGCAATGAAGTTGCCGGTAATGGAAGAAATCTGCGGGCCGTGTTGTGAAGGTAAAACTACGCACTTACCATTCAAGAAAGTGGAACTGCCTAGGTCAACTAAATTAGGTGAGTTCATTCACAGTGATGTTGCAGGGCCAATAACTCCTGCAAATATAAACGGGGGAAAATACTTTCAAGTGATTGTTGATGATTACTCACATTTTTGCAGTGTTTACTTGCTGACGACAAAAGGATGAAGCTGCTGGAAACTTGATGGATTTCGTTACGAGGCTAGAAGCAAGGCTTGGTGCTAAACGAACGTGTCATATAAGGTGTGACAACGGTGGTGAGTACTCTTCAAATATTTTGAAAACCTTTTGTCAGAAGAATGGTATTAAAATAGAATACAACGTCGGTCATAGCCCATCCATGAATGGCGTTAGTGAACGCATGATATGAACACTCACAGACAGGGTATGCACACTTTTTGTTGAAACAGAACTACCTAAGCATTTGTAGGGAGAAGCATTCCGTACTGCAGCATATCAGTTGAACAGATGCCCCACACAAACCCTGTTTGGGAAAGTGCCAGCAGAAATGTTCTATGGGAAACTGGACTTGTCTAAGTTGAGGATTTTTGGCTGTAAAACATGGGCTGTAGTGTTGCCAAAGGGAAACAAGCTTGACCTGCGAGCTAAAGAAGGACGTTTGGTTGGGAACAATAAAACGGGTACAGAATTTGGGATCCCAAGATGGGAAAAATAACAGTTGCCCGGGATGTAACCTTTGATGATAATGATTTCAGTTATAATGCCACAGAACAAAACAGCAATGTGTTAACTACAGATGGGAAAGAAAAAGTATCAAAGGAGAAACATGTAATAGAAAAAAACAAACTGTCGAGAAGAAATCGAGTCGACAAGAGAAAAACACGAAAGTAGAAGGCAAGTTAAGTTACCTGCAAAATTTCAAGACTATGAGTTGTACAGTTCTGAAATAAATACAGCCTATTGTTTGTGTACAGAAGAACCAGCAGATTTCAAAGAAGCCATTCAAGATGAAGGTTGGTGTAGCATTATTAAAAAGGAAGCTCCTCGTTGTTGAAATGAAATAATTCACAATTTCTTAACATCTATAGGTTAGAAACGATCTAGTCATGACTTCTGCTTGTACACAAGAATAGATGTATGGGTGCTGACATTTGTGGATGACTGTCTCATTGTTGGAAATGTAAATGAAGTTGTGAATACTTTGGAGGAAGAGTTCAAGGCCAAGAACCTAGGAGAACCAACTATATTTTTAGGCCTGGAAATTTAGAGGATGAAAAATGAGATCTGCTTACATCTCAAATTAGTTTCATTCAGAAGATACTCAGAAAATTTAACATGGATGAATGTAAAAATGTTAGTACGCCCATGGAAACAGGATTTCACATAGAAGGAAATGAATAAACAGTAGAAGTGCCATATCGAGAGCTGGTGGGATGTTTGATGTATCTGTCTTTATGCAGTAGGCCAGATATATCTTTCGCAGCTTCCTACCTGAGCAGATATTTGGACAAACCATCAAACAATTTGTGGAAAGCTGGAAAACGAGTACTTCGTTACCTAAAGGATACAGGAAACCAGAAGCTTATGTACAAGAGAACTGACGACACACTTGAAGCGTATTCTGATGCAGACTGGGCAAGAAATACGACGGACAGGAAGAGCATATCTGGAGTAGCTGTCTACTTTTGTGGGAATCTTGTCTCTTGGATGTCAAAGAAGCAGACTACAGTAGCCTTAAGCACAGCAGAATCCGAGTAATACGCTGCTGCTTTGACTGTAACCGAACTTTTGTATGCAAGTGGTGTAGTGAAAGATCTCAATGCAAAAATGTCATGTCCTTTTGTATTTGTAGATAATCAGAGTGCACTTAGTTTGATTAAGAACTACGAAAACAGCAAAAGATCAAAACATGTAGACATTCGTGCTCATTTTATCAAAGACACTGTGTCTAAGGGATTGGTGTCAATCTCGTATGTTCCAACTGATCTTAATGTAGCAGATATTCTTACAAAACTTTTAGGATTTCAGAAACACAATCATTTCAAGGCCAAGCTAGGCCTAAGGTCAATATGTTCTAGCTGACAGTGTCCCTTATGTGTGTTTCTTTTGATTGAGATATTTCTTTTTTTAAGCATAGCAAGTTATGTATTTTCAGTGAGCAATTACAAACTACCCTAACTTGTAATTGAGGGTGTGTGTTGATATTTTGTATTAATAATAGTTACTATATTGTCATAACTTATATGAGTGTTGCTGATGTAACTTTATTGTTTTCATCTTGTTGTGTTGACTAGCGTAGTGTGCTATTAATCATGGCTGCCGAATGTTAATTACTGTGTAATGCGCCCAATAAATAAATGTAACTTCAAGCAGTTGATTAAAACTCCTATACCCACATACAACAAAAAATTACAAGATAAAATATAAGCAATAATATGTAATATATGTGTATAATACAATCAAAACACAAAGAAAATTTCTGACAGTTATTGTCTTTTGCGATCACATTACAGGTCCAATCGCAACTGTCTGTAATTCTTGTAAATGAGAGGGCGGCCAGCCGAAAAACTTGTAAATGGCTTGAAGTACTCAACGCTCATAAATCTGTGATCTATGCAGGGTCAAATTGATCAGTTGCAAATCCACTAAATAATAGCAATTTCTTCTTAAAGGAACACAAATATATAAACAGACAGAACTCACAGTTTTCCGATGACAAACACGACAAAGCAGTGCCAATTTCCTTTCCTGGAAATCCTCGCAGACTCGCAGTCATGTCGTAGCATTAGGTGATTCCCAGCACTTCCAACAGTGCCGGGCTGATACTTCCATACAATTCGGAAAAACTCCAAGGTATCCACTGCTACCCTGGACACAAATTTCATAAAGTTACTACTCGTAAATTGTAGTAAATACAGGGCACGCCTTGTCGATATCTTTCTGTAGTTCACTCCTCCGCAGTCCATACCAGAGTCCCCTCACAGCTCGGGTCCGCTCAAAAACACTTCCCTCTCACCTCACCACTTCTCTCACTCGCCACCAGCTGTGTCGGCCGCCCCTCTCCCTTCACTCCCCTCATGGGCGTAATGTGAGAATTTTGATTTGGGTGGCTAGGATTACCAGGTAAAACAGATTTGAAAAAAAAGAGGGTGGTAATCGGAAAAATGTTATCAAAGTTATGTATACACGTTCGTATTATATTATATTATTAGCTAAATAAAGAAAACAGTGCAATGGAAAATGCACAAGTAAAACTGTATTCATAAGCTAAGAAAGAGAATTTTATGAATTCTGTCAACAAACTTTTGGGGTGGCAACTGCCAACCTCTTGCCACCCCCGAATTACACCTATGCTCCCCTCCTCAATCTTATAGTCTCGACATCGCGCGCCGCCCGATCAATACTTTACCCAAAGGTGCGCACTTTAAAAAGTTATTTCACAAAAAAAGACAAAACTCTAAAACTAACATTTTATAACAGGAACAATTTAGATTGACTAGAATTTATATCAAAGAGTAATACTTTAAGAGACCATTAATTAACAGGATTTCGCATGTGAAATCTAAAACTTTTGTATTATACAAGACTACAATATTATAAAACTAACAACATATTAAAACCAAAGTATTTATCGAGAACAATAAGTGACAACTTTTAAGTGTGCCAGTTAGCTCCAAAATCCAGTAACTATACATGTATTTTTGTTTTATATGTATATCCATGGGCGGTGGAAGCGGGTGGGGGGGACAGGGGGACGTGTCCCCTCAACTTTTAGGGTGGAGGGGACCGTCCCCCCCACTTTCTAGATTTTGGCCTTTTTTGTTCAAATCATTATTTGGTATTATTATTATTATTATTATTATTATTATTATTATTATTATTATTATTCACTTGTGTACAACACGAGGTCATTAATTAAAGCAATATTTTTCTCCTTTTTTTTAGTCAAATCATGTAGGCTGATAAATACTTGTTTTTAATAATTGTAAGTAGATATACCATAAAAGAGGCTGTCAAAAATAACTTTGCTTTCGCACAGTCTATTCATATGCATTTGTCTCTTTTGATTAACGAATTTTCTCATTTTACACTCGTATTTTATTTCAAATCTCACTTTTTTTGCTTTAGTAATTGCCGTATACTTTACAACTCTATATCGCAGGATGTCTTTATTTATCTTTAAAATAAAAGCCGCGCAGTTGCATGTGAGTTACTACTTGTGGTTTTACTCGTCAGACCAGTTTTCCAACTGGGAATAAGATATCTCAAGATAAGATGTTCAAGTACCTCTTCCACTTTACCTTCAGACACCAGACTTGCGGAAAAAGGACATTAGCGGGATTAGCCCTTCCGCCCGTACGACGCTTCAAACACGAGTGGCCACAAAAAAGGCGTACATGCTGTTGTGAAAGAGCGACAACCACTTACACAATTTATTCTTTGTGGGGCACATTCAGTAAATCTTGTGCTTCAGGACACTTGTGATGTTTCTAGTATTATTAGAAATGTGTTGCAGTTGGCTCAAGACCTAGGTGTTCTTTTCAGTCAATCGCTTAATGCTAGACACGAGCTCAAAAATATTATGGAAATAAATTGTAGTTCTCCAGTAACAAAAATTACAAGTGAGTAGTCCAGTTCCAAAACTCTTGTCCAATTTCACTAAAACTGCGCAAATCGCGAAATACTTATTTGCGATCCCATTTGTGACATGGCCAAAGCAGTTTTTCAAAGTGTATCTGTTATTGAATTATGCGAGTTTAGGAAACTATCATCACGTCAACATCAGCGCACATTTAAAAGCTACACAAAACTGTTCAGAACTTATTTTTTCTTGGTGATGGACTAGACGATTTTTGGAATTGGACTACTCAAGTATAAAGCCTCTATGTCAGACAAGGTGGGTTCACCGAGGAAGTCAGATCAATAAAATTGTGCAAGACTACGGTTTGCTTCTTAAAACACTTGAACAGTTAGATGCAGATAAAAACTTTCATGCTCACGGTTTGTTAGAAAAATTTGAATCAAGTGCAACTGTGTTAGGACTTTTAATGGTCAGGCATGTAATAGAGAAATTAGAAGTACTCAACAAGG
Organism: Medauroidea extradentata; assembly: GCA_003012365.1. Lineage (NCBI taxonomy): Eukaryota > Metazoa > Arthropoda > Insecta > Phasmatodea > Phasmatidae > Medauroidea > Medauroidea extradentata. The sequence goes on along the minus strand of PNEQ01093464.1, from coordinate 1,848 downwards.
CATTACAAGGTTCACAGCAGACTATCAGTGGGATGATGGAAGCAGTCACTCTGATCGAAGACTCCATTTGTAAAATGAGATCAGAAGTTGAATTTCAAAATATATTAACTGAGTTAACCCGTTTTACTATGGAATACAGCTTGAAAGAGTTGCAGTTACCAAGATAAAGGAAACCGCCGAAACGTTTCACTGGGTCAGTAGAAGCCTTTGAAGCAACAACGGTTGATCAATATTACCATAAAGAATTTTTCATGGTTGTCGATTCTGCACTAAGTGGACTACATTCAAGATTTAACCAAGACGATATAAAAAAACTGCAGAAACTGGAAGTAAGTTTGCTGAAGGGAGAAATTTGTGACGAGCTAGCTTGCTATCCAGAAGTGGATTCCCAGTCACTGAAGACGGAGGTTGAACTATTTCTGAAAAAACACAAGCCAAAATCTGTTAAAGTTATTTCCAAATTACTTTTGAACTCCCGGACCCCCCACCCTAGGAGGTGGGGGATGTCATTACAAGCTGCCGAATTCTAACTTTCCCCCCCAACTTTATGAACACAGCTACGCCAATGTGTATATTAATGTGACTAACAAATGTCACAAGATTACAATTTAAAATAATATTTCCCCAAAAATATCGGGACCTAAATAAAAAAACTATGTTTTACAGCATTGCTTTATGCTATTGAGATCATGAAACCAACAGCAAATACTGGTTGATATCTTCAACCTTTAAGGAATTAGCAGGAGTGGCTACTCTCTAATTGCATACAACTATTTAACTGTTATGATTTTCGAACATTTGAAGATGGTTTATTGAGAAATGAAACCTGCCTAACAAAAAAGGTCCCCTCGTTGCAACTGTCTAGGATATATCATTTATCCTCAAAACACACTCGAAGCCTAGAGCATAGTTAATGCTGCAGACATGCATGTGATGTGTCAGCGTACTAACAATGGTGGACATTTACTGTAAACAAGTACAATACTGTTTTAAAGTCAAAGTTCAGTTTATATCTAGCATTCTGCGTACATATCGTACCAGTTGTGAACGAAATGGTATCCCAGGCAGCTGAAACATGTGTAAATGGTATTATGTTCATCATGCTAATAAACCAAATACGAAAAATTTAGTGAGGTAATACTTGAAAAAGAAAAATAATAATACAGTACAATGTCTGTATCAATGATGTTTTCCTTTAAAATATAGCAGCACAACCGTCACAGCGGTTTAATGGTCATGATGCTTGTCTCACTGCAAGACGATACAGTTTTGATTACCACCCGTGGCTTTTATCGTGGATCTCCCATTTTTCTTTATTCTCTATTCCCAGCGCAACTCCATGTTCATACCACGTAACCCCTCTTTGGTTCTCAAAATCTTAAATGTTATGAGTTGTCCGAATCTCCTAATTCATTCTGTCAGTATTCCTATAAGAAATTCTTTATGCTTGCTGCTGATTCTAAAGTCATAAAAATTTTTTTATGTTTTGACGCGTTGCCGTGCGCTGTTGGTGAGTGGTGTTGCCCAGGGCGCCAGCTTCCCCGGAAGTTACCGGGCGGAGAGCATGAGAGGGGGTCGTTCGGCCATCAGCCGTAGTGGCACAGTAACGTAGACGTACATGTCAAGACACAGGGGTATTCACTTGGTGCGTGTGTGCATGAAATCCTAACCTTGTCAGAGCCAGGTTAGACGCTCAACACAGATCCCTCTTAAAGGCCTAGTGAGGTAAACACTGTCACAAGAATGTGGTCGAGACACAGATTCAATTTCACTAATTATTTACTTACGTAACACGATTTAAGTTGCACGTGTGCACCGCAGATTGCCCCGTACACATTGAGGTTCCTT
>PNEQ01093441.1:113976-166692 GCA_003012365.1 Medauroidea extradentata | reverse complement strand
CATATATATATATATATATATATATATATATATATATATATATATATATATATATATATATATATATATATATGTATATATATATATGTATATATACACACACATATATGTTCACATGGACATACATAAACGTATTTCTGGACAGGCTTTCTTCCATAGTTTCCCAGGGCCAAAATCATACCAGGTGAATGCAGGGACGGTTGCTAAACACTGACCATGGCTAATTCCTTTCCCAGCACACGTTCTTGTGTAAAGTCATGTTTAAATGCGTTTAATGGCCTTGCTGTTGACGAGAAGCAATACCCAATAAAATACAAAATACGTTAAATTTTCCGCTTAATTTTCTTTGTGGAGTGTATTATTAGTTAACCAAACACTTTTGTACCTTTGTTTATCATAACGTTTAATAAGAAAATCTTAGTAATTTAAGTAAAATATTTTCTTTGCAGATAAATGGAGCATTGATTTGTAAAAAGCATACGAACTCTCGGGCGTCATATGACTGCACACTGTCTTGAATTATATGAAAGCATTCATTGAGATATTTGAACTTACTCGCATGACCTTAACTGCTTTGTGCGTTTAAAATACGCCGCTATTTCTAAATGAGGTGTTGCCTTTGCAACGGATTTTATGAGCGAGCCGCATGCTGAGCCCTTAAAAATCCAGCCATTACTCCAACCCCGGTTCTTTGTTTCTTCGCGACGGCCAGGAGAAGGGGAAACAATAAACGACCCGTCGATCGGCGGACAATGCAGCCTCGGAGATTGACGACAAGACGCGGCGGTGACTTGGCGAGAGGCGTCCCATCAAGTGGATCGTCCGTTTCTTCCTCCAGGTCCTCTAGGGTCGGGCGTTTTGCGTCGGTGGCCTCGCGTCTTCATCGCTAAACGTCTCACTCCCTCGTCTTTTGTCTTCACCCCCGCGGGACCTAATTACCCCGAGTTAATGGTCCCGATACCTTCCATTGTCGACTGTTCCATTACGACCTCAGGGGGAAGTGTGGGTGGAGACGTATCAGAGGTGTTGAACGGGCGACGGCGCACTTGTTCCAGAGTTCACTCGGGCCGCGGCGTTCGTTCCATTGTTGGCGGTCACAAAGGCCTCTCTTCTTCATGACGGACCGGCGTTGCCGTCGAGATAGGCTCCTTCGTTCGAGCGCCGGCCGAAGATATTTAATTACTATAATCCTTTTATTGCTTGCACAACAGTTTATGGGCGGTTAGATCTCTCTCCGCGCTGGGGATTATCAACAATCATCGTGTCCAACCGGTGCCGAGAGAATCCTACTTGTAAACGCCATCACGGGCGCGCAAGCGAAGTGGCACGGACATTGCGAGTTGGTGAAATCCACTCTAGCAAAAGTTTGATGGCGCGATAGATATAAATGCAGAAATAAAGTGTTTTAAGGTCATGATCCATTATTCATACTGTATAAACGATAGTTTCTTTGTAATCCTAAACGAGAGCAGATATAAAAAACTGTCGCACAGTTTTGTTACAAAATAACATGTTAACTGAATTTTTCAAGACCAAATACTCTATGGTTTCAGCTAATTATGCGATTGAGGAATTTATCTTTAAAACATTTACTAACCAAATGTATATATTTTTGTATAGAAATAATAGACTACGTAGTAAAAACAAATCTGTGCAACAGTTTTTCGATATCTGTCCACAGTTAGAAATACCAATATAATTATCGTGAAAGTAGTACAAAGGGCAGATAATCATTTTTTTCTACCTTTATACGGAATTAATTTTTCACGCCTACATGAGAGCAGAACTCAAAAAATATGTTTAGCAGTTTTGTTTAAAATCGTGTTTTCTATGTTGACAGTTTTTATCAAGGCAGTAAATACTAAGATTTTAGCTTATTAGCTAACTAACGAAATTCTAGTTAATTGAAATTAAAGTCGAAACATCTTGTTTTGAAATATTAACTATAACGGCAAAAACTGTTTTAATAAAAACTGCCAAACATATTTTTGATATCTTCTCTCGTTTAAGCTTAAAAAAAAAATAATTATCGCAAAAACAGTTGAAAATAGAGAGCATACTTGTGTACGGCCGGACAATAACGTAATTAATTATAAATATTATTACTGAACTGAATAATATGAAATATATCGTATTTCATTGTCAAAATGTGTATTTTATCGACTTACACATTATGTTGAGCAAATAAAATTTTCTTTATTTCTAGTTTTTCTATAAATACATAAATTATCCACCGAAAACCTATATGTTAACAAATAACTCACTGTTTGATTTAATTACTTTAATAGTTTCCTGTTAAAAATTAAAAGGATTAAAACTACTTAACGTAATTTATTAATTTACCCACCGTCAGTATGTACATAAAATATTATTAACTTTACTAAAATGATTTACACCTTATGTCATTTAACTCTGAATTTAAAAAATTCTCCCGCACCTCTTTCCTGCATCTCCAACTAAATTGCAAATTAATATACAAAACAACAGCATTTAGCTGGTAGAAAGCATCAAAATGGGCAATAGTAATGAAAACCAGTAATATAGTACTAAACACTTACACATTAATTTTATTGTTATAGACTTATTCAGATGTTTGTACTCAACTTTCTTTTTCAGTGCATTTCATTTTTACTAACTGTAAAGTAAAAAACATTCCAACAGTTTTGATTACTCGAAACATAATCTATAAAAGCAATGAAAAGATCTAGAATAATTGTCTGCTGTTAACCTGGCTACCATTCATTTACTGTCGGAAGTCTGCTTTAATTTAAACGTGGTACTATTTTTTTTTTGTATATTTTACCTGGTAGAGAACATAAGTTGTTTAGTATATGTTTCTACGCTGAGATCATTGTCATAATACTGTTTACTGACAATCGAAAGATTTCTGATTCTTTTGTTTGGTCACTCGTTCTGACAGTCTGCTCTTCATTGTGACGTTATAACTAGATCACTAGAAATTTTGCGTTATTAAAGAATATACGTCGAGCTATTATTTGTTAGGTCAAAGTCTTCCACTGTCCTACAATGCCGTAGATTTAAACGGGGAAAACATTTTGTTTAACAAATTAATAAAAGTTCTACGGTAGGTTTACAATCGTTTGTAAAGCAGTCACGTAAATTTCATCGCATGAAAATCTGTAAGCAATAAATCGCAGGTTGTGCGTGTACAGATCATTACGTCTAGTCTGTAACAAAATGATATAGCGAATTTGGCATGTCTCTAGTGATTACTAGTAATGTTATTTACGAAAAAAAAAAGATTTAGTACAGCTATATTCTGTTCTATTTCCATAACGTATTTCGTGTCTCACTGTTGGATTTTCCGAAATCACGCCAAGCGAATTTTGTGATGGTAGGATTTCTTTTGTGGTGCTGGTTGCTGGATGTTTCTTTAACTAACTGTGTGTCAACGATCCTAGAACCTACCCACCATTGAATTGCGATAGACAGAATGCATTTAAAGTAGGCATTAAAATTGCTTCTGTATTATGTTGCTCTTTCTTATTTGGGTTGTTTATAAGAAATTATTATTAAAATAAGTACAGTTTCAAATTTTGATAAAATGTATTACTTTGCGATAAAAGCGCTAATACTTAGCCCATGATCCGTTATTTCTACGACTTTCACGATAGATAATTTTTATTCCTAAACGAGAGCAGACGTCGCTTAACTGTTCCAAAGTTTTGTTTATAATTGTTTTACTACTTATTTTTCTTTCCTAGACTAATAATTAAATATATGTAGCTAATTAATTCGTTAATGAGAATTTTCTTAATTTCTTAGTTAGCTAAAGCAATTGTGTACTTAATCTTCAAAACATTTCTCAACATATTATAACCTATTTCTAACAACAGTTCAACAGTTTTTCGAAATATACTCTCGTTAAAGAGTCATGTACAGCTGGCACATGAATACTCTTACAGTGTGTTAAGAAACAATACTTTATTTAAAGAAATACTTCTGAACGTGCATTTAGATATATGTATCTAAGAAAAGAAGACACATTTAAAACGATGCTTCTCTAATTGTGTTGTCTGGATATCATGCATTTAAATACGAATTCCGGGCACCTCAAAATTGCTTAAAATGGCTCTTTCAGGCTGCTGTCGCGTAATAAAATACAAACCGGAAACGTGAAATGAAAATAGAAAAGTATGCACTCAGCGCTTTCCGTAAATAAATTATTATGGCCACTACTTTAAGAGTGTTGCCTGGTTTGACATCTGTGAGAATTTGCTACAGGGAACCCATGCTAATGAAATTGCAATTGGAGAAGCCCGTAGTGAAGATAAATATTTCAAACAAATACCAATTTGTGTGAAATGTTATTGCGAATCACTGACTAAAGCAAAATGTATTAATTTGCTGTGTACTTTCCTTTCACAGCATTGTTAAACTTTCAAATTTGTTCCAGAAATCAGGCTATACACTTTTGGTACAATAGGCTTCAGCAGGCAAGAAGTGTGAATTTTTGTACACAAAAAAGTCCGTGGTGGCATATATGCTTTTTAACACGAACCTCAAAAAAATCGAATATTGGTAAAAAAATATTTTGTGCAGGGGCCAAGTGTACAGGAGAGCGAACATAACATCGCTGGGAAGATGGTCATTTACCGGGCGTAGGGGGAGCGAGGCGCCGACTCTGTCAAGGCGAGCGAAGATATAAGCAGTAAGATAATCCCCTGAGGATACATGAAAGTGATATGTGATGGAGGGGGAAGGTGACATTTGTCCTTGAGTTTTTCTACATTTTCTTTTACAAGTCGCCTAACAGAATTCCACCGACACCGATATTTATTCAAGTTCTCATCTTCCCTCTCTTCCCCCTCACTTCAGGCTTACTCCTAGATAGCTCACATAGTGGAAGAGCGCACTGGTTATCGCTGTGTAGTGTGACCAGCTATACGAAATACTACCCGCACAACAAATAGCTATAGCAGGCCAACCAGGCAACAGTGTTAAGTTCCAAAGGAAAAACCCAACTACCAAAACACTGGAAGCTGTTTTCGCGCCCCGCCCATAAAGGCAACTAGGTTGTTGACGCACGAGTCAGTCTAGTTTTTATCGCCTTATTATTTTCGTACCTCACATCGGCGTCGAGCACCTGCTGTAAAGGGCCCGGGGTAGTCTGCCCCCCCCCCCCGCCATCCCTCCCTGGCGGATCTTAGGGACGCCATGTTTTACTTCAGTCCAAACGTATGTCGTTAGTGAGGGGGAAAAAAGGTGAAAATGGATAAATATTGCATATTAATGATATTAGTGCTCAGTGTCCTAAAAGAAAAAACAGAAAAATACTTCCTAGCGTCTGCAGTCCTGTCCTTTGGCTGTTAACCACGGTCGTAGAAGAACAGGTCTGGATACTCGCCTGGAAACTTGATCCCCTTGTTGTTTGGTTGTAGTTCACCAAGTTACCGCGAATATTGTGTTTTATTGGCGCTTCAGTTAGGGCGGTCGGACTCAAACTCCGCCCACTTCCTTTCCAATAAGATAAACAACTTATCAAAACGTATTTTTTTTATCAATTTATGAAATACTTACTTCGCTCAAAAATTTAAGAAAAGGCTCCAGCAATCCTTAATTACTTTATAAATTTAACATTGGAAAAAAGTGTGTGGAGTTTGAGTCGGACAGCCCTAACTTAAGCGACAATAAAACACAACACTCTCGGTAATTTGACGAACTACAGCCAAACAACAAGAGGGCCAAGCAAAATACATTGGTAGGTAGGCGAGTGTCCAGACCTGTACTTTTACGACCGTGCTGTTGACATAGATAGTAATAACATACTGTTTATTACATATCTAACTTGCGTGCGAAAGGGTTTCCGTGGTTCCAACAGACTGTTAGCCAAAGTACACTGCGTGGCAGAGCGTGATCTCTCCCCTCGCCCATGGGGGCCGGGCGCCGGGATGGCCTAGGCTAAGAGGCACCGTTAACAAAGAAAGCCACACGAAAGTGTGAGTAACATTGTATGTAGGACTACAACAGCGATCAGCCGTGGGTCTAAAGGATGACTTTAACTTGTTCACCACTTGCCCCATCGCCTCTATGCTCTAGGCTCTCAGCAGGCGCCAGTCTTTCCCTCTTTTCATTGACTGAAGAGATGTTGGTCAGCATTAAACATCTAGGTCTTTAGCGCTGTGAGGGGTGACATGATATGAGTACGGTATGGTAAGCGTGCTTTACGGCCGTCCAAGCAGAAAAAAATCATAATTTATTATTTGTATAAAATAGTGTTAGTATTTTAGGCGTTACGTAGGAATACATTTTCCTCTTACGAAAAAAATTAGCTCAACCAGTTCTCCCATAATGGCATTTCAATGTCAAAATTTGCAAGTTTTATTTCTTATAATTTGCAAAAACAAACGAATACTAAACATTTAAAAATTCACATTGAAACTACATGTTACGGGGCACTGCTTGACATGTCTTAAAATCCATAGCAAAATATTCTTGTATTAAACAAAAAAAATATACAAAAGAAGCAAAAAATTAAAATTTTCAGAATTTTTTTTTTAAATACAAAAATATTTTCTAAAGATTTTTAGTAAATGTCAAGCAGTAACGCTAGACATGACGATCCAGTGAAATGTTTTTAATTTATTTACGTTCATTGGTTTTTGTGACTTATAAGATCTAAAAACCTTGCCAATTTTGACTTTGAAGTTGGAAAACTCGTTGCGCTATTTTTTTGTTGTTGTTAGAGGAAAACGTACTTGCAAGAAACGTCTACAAATCTAACACTATGACATAGAAATATAAAATTACGATTTTTCCCTACTTGAACACCCTTACGTCTCATCGACAGCGAGGTCGTTAGAGACGGTGACACATCTTGGCTCAACGACAGGAACTAGGAGATGAGTCGGCTACGTTAAGGAACCATCCCAGCATTCACCTGGAGCGATTTCGGAGAATCCATGGAAAACTGCAATCAGAATGGCCAGAGCCGGGGATCTAACTCGTATCACCCTTGTGGGAGGCAAGCGCTCTAGCCACTGCGCCAACCATGGCTACTTCTTCCTCACGAGAACTTTTGTTAAGGGCGCCGCCTGCCCGCGCGTGAGAGGCTAAAAAACGATGGAGCAGTAAGGTCGACCTTGAAGCGCGCATCAAATAACGCGTCACCTCAACGAGTCAAGCGCTGATCTAGCGTGCAAGTTTCCCGCCGAATGGTTTTTACTATGGGACATTAAACGGTGATCATATAATTGTATTGGTGGAAAGTCTGTAACAAAGTTCAGTGCACGTCGCAATCTGAATTTCACATACATCCGGTTTATAAATTTTGAAGTACGGTAGTCTAAAAAGACTATTTTTAGCCATGTTGGAGGGCTTAGAAAAGGTGTTTTAACGAGCGTGGCGTCTTAACAATGAGGTTGCGACCTTGTCTGGGGTTTGTTATCTTTTCGTACGTTGGCACAATGGGCACACGTGGAATATTTTCGTAGAAAAAAAACCTGTATGCGAACACACTGCAACGCATTTGAAGCGTGGGGTAGGCGGCCGCCTCATGGGCGTTGACGTGGCAAAAGTGCATAATTTTATATTTGTACGACATAGTGTTAGTTTTACAGGCGTTACTTGTGACTATAATTTCCATTTGTGAAACTTATTTAGCTCTCATAGTCTTCCCATAGAAGTATGTTAAAGTCAACATTTTCAAGTAACGGGAACATGCTAATAACAAAAACCAACTGACTTACTCGAATGACATAATTTACACTGAAAACAGATAGGATGGGCCATATGCTAAAAGATTTCAAACCACGCAACCAAGCCCCTTTGAATTTTTTTTAAAAGTGCACTAATATGAAGAAACTTATCGTTATATTTTTATTTTCTTTTTAATACAAAGGAATTGCATTGTGTGATTTCAAATATTTTAGCACATCACCTGTACTATCTAATTTCAGCGTAAATTATTTAATTCTAGTAAATCAGTTGGTTTTTGTTATTAGCATGTTCCCGTAACTTGCAAATTTTGACTTTGACCTGACGATATGGGAAGACTATGTGAGTTAGAAAAGTTTCACAAGTGGAAAATGTAGTAAAAAGTAACGTCTGTAAAATTACGTCGTACAAATGTAAAATTATGCGTTTTTGCCGCGTGAACACCCTTAACGAGGGCTCGTTTGAGATGTGGTCCAGTTCCCACGAGGAAGCTGGGTAAGAGGGAGTGCGATAGATCTTACGGGATCGTGGGTGGAAGGGGAGTGAAGGAGGCCAGCTTCTTGCCGAGTCATGACGGAGTGCCAGGGATCGGCGTAGACCAAATTACACGTTATGAAGCTCAAGGCAAGCACTTTGGGTTTGCCCCTGTTATGGCACAACTCTGCTTTTTTGCACTCCTCGTGGTGCCCGATGATGCCTTGTTACGACACTCTGGTGTCTAGATAATACGTTGTTAGCTGTGGCAACGAAAGCCTGAATACACACAGATTTGTATCCTTGTAAGAGAGGATTTCACTATAAACTGTAATTGTTTCAATAATTTATTTGTTAGTGCGGCATACGGTTGTTTTAAACATCCATTGTGAATGCATTTGACTGAAATACAATTTTTTTAGCTTTCATAATTTTTGTATTGCTGCATGTCAAGTCCAAAATTTTATAAATTACTTCTTGCTAATAGGAAAACCTGCTGAATTAGAGAAAATTGATAATTGACACTGAATAACAGTGTCAGGTGCTATGTCTAAACATGTAAACAACATAATTGTAATATTTGTATGTAAAAATCATGATAAATTTAAATATTTTAATTCCATACTCAATATTTATTTTAATTAAAAAGAAACCAATGTGGGTTTCATGTACGCCCTGATGTAATCCATGACGATACTATTCAGTGTGACTATTTCATTTCGGTAGTCAGTTGGTTTTTCTTTATAGCCTAAAACCTTTTTAAGCAAATTTAGACTTTCACAGGGCGTTACACAATACAAATCATATAGCTAAAAAAATTTCATTACAGTAAAAAAGGTCACAAAACAGATCTACAAAACTAAAAATATATTGCACAAATAAAAAAATTATGTTAAAATTATTAATTTTTGAAGAACGCCCTTCTTAAGTATGTTCCTATGTGTTCAGTATCAAAATTATATATTTTTGTGCAACGGTATTAGATTTGCAGATGATACTTGTGAGTACGAGTACATTTTTCTCTCACGAAACAATTTTAGCTGATTTAGTTTTCCGAAAACGATGCGTCAAATTAAAAACCGCATGTTGCGCTGCCATGCAAAGAGTGAAAACCAGTTTACTTACTTAACCAAGTAATTTACAGTAACGTAACATCCCATGGGTTACGTAACCAAATATTAGAAAAACTCACATTGATAAACTTATGTACTTAAAAAAATAGTTGACTTTGCAGGTTGTATCTGTATATTCGCGATTTTTCCAAGGTTTGAATTATTACGTTCTGAGTTTATAAATGTTAAGCTACGTAGGCATGGTGTGTTATTTCGCTGTGAATTGTTTCGTTTGAGTAAATCGATTGATTTCCACTATTTGCATGGGAGCGTAGCATACACATTTTAACTTTGACGCACCATTATGAGAAAACTATGAGAGCTAAAATTATTTCGTAAGAGGTAACTGTACTCACATGTAGGTACCGTCAAACCTATTTCATGAAAATATAAAATCATATTTTTTTTACCACTTAAACATACTTAATGTAAGTGGTTGATACGTTCCGACTAAGCATGTTTGATCTCTGTAGTTTATCCAAGCAGACATTTTGCATTACAAATTATTTCCTGATAAGAATAAGTGTTTATTCTAAGTGATTGAATGGTTCCACCTACCTGCACGTTAAAGCTAAGAAGATACAAGGACCACCTTGGAATGCGCATCAAATGCCGTATCGCCTCACTAAGCAAAGCACTGAACTAGCTTGCGAGATTCCCGTCGGATTAGGTTTATTATGGAAGTTCAAGTACTGAACATATAATTTAATTTAAAGTATTTGTTTCGTTTACATTCATTTTGATAGCTTAATTTTTTTTTATTAAAACGTCTCACGCACTTTACAAAAGACACCCTTAAAGAACAGATAATTCAAAACTTATTCTGTTGTCATGTTTTAAATAAGTTGTGAACTGGTCAATTTCTTGTATTTCCCTATGTTTCGACAGGCTTTTGTCATTTTGATAGTTTACAGAAGTATTTAATCTTTACTTATACTTTGAAGTATTTCGTTTATGTCGTTATTTCAATATGTATTTAATTAAAGAAGATTTATTTTAATTGCAATATTCATGTGCCTTTATAGTGTAATAAATACTAATGTTTGTTTTAATACGAGTAGCTGCAAAGAAACACTGCAGCAAATAATTTTTTTGTTAAAAATTTACCATAATTTTAACAAAAATTGTGTTATTAATAACATAGTTATTTTATCTTTAGAGTGAAGATAGAAGTAATATTTTTATCACAAACTTTGTGTTGAAGAAAATATTATCTTTTCCACAGTTAATGTTGTTATTTTCGAAAATATAATTTTAAACATAAAAATATTACACAAAACATAAATTTTTCCTAATTGGCTTTGTTGTAAGGCAGGAAGATTTTTCACCGCGGGCTAAATACGTTTGCAGCAAAGTTAATTTCCTGTGGTTCATATTTAAACAAAATTTTGCTGTGGCAGGAAGTGTTTATGTGTACGTACATTATTGTTCTCAAACGTTTACATCTGTAATTTATTTATTTATTATATTAATGGCTGTTTCGAAATATCTCGGTTTGTCCTACCGTGTATAGTATATTTTAGGACAGTGAGACCACAGCAGTTCCGGAGCTTACTGAATGGTTCTGGGAAAGAATGTTTCCGACGTCAAGGAGCAGCTGCATTGTGGGGCCACAGACATGACAGCAGTCGGAAAAATCCCTGGTCGTTCAGGATGAGAGGAGGGGGGAGATGGGAGGACGTCATTTATAAGCGGTAGGCGTGGCAGTGTTAAGAAGGCTGCGGGCGCAAATTAGCCTCCATTCCGAAACCCGCGCTGTATTGTTCCTCTTAAATATCGGGCTGCTACGGGGTCCATTCATACCCACCCCCTCCTATCTTCCTTTCTCGTTCCCACAATGCAAAGCGGCCTGACCTCTTACCCTCCTCTGCCACTTGACCGCTCGGTCCGGCCGATGGTCTGTAATGCAAAAAAAAAAAAAATTTCCTGCAGAACGTATAAACGGCGAGGGAAAAATATAAACATCTAGAAAAATTTTACACTTATCGTGTGTGTATAAATACATGCCTATATTACATTAATGTTTTAAACCCTAAAACTCTTAATATTTAATATTTTGTCAGAAACAAACGTTAAAAAATACAATATATGTTAACTAGTGGATAAAGGATGCTTGTGATTCTGGAACGATATAAGGAATTATTTTCGGAAACATTGAACACAGGCTTTTTTTCAGTAAGCAAACGAAAGTTTGAACATTTAATAGCACAAAAACTCTTTTCTGCTTCTAATTTAAACGGTTGTTATTGTTGGTTTTTTTTTAGAACAAATGGTTGCATATAGAAAAAAGTTTCTGTAATAAATAAACTTAATAGTTAACAATCGGCTGTATCGGCGCTTCTTGTAACTTAAAAGTCCCTTTCCCCTTTCCGTATCACATTTTGAATAAGTTCTTCAGAAAATTCAATAAATATTTTTAATTAATATTAGCAAACACTGAACGAAACGATGATGCTAAACTGCAGTTACAAATGTCAGGTCCTATACTTGCGAAATTTGCTGCTGCTCAGAAAAATAATAATTAAATTTGCATAGCACGTACATTCCGTTTGACTTTGTTGTACAAAAAAATTAGAGCACATACTACTACCGACATTTTTAATAACACGATTTTGATTTAAATTTAAGACACTTGAAACGTTTTCAAATATTTTGCTCTAAAGATTTCCTTTCCTAATGGTAGAAGTGGTAACTTGAGTTTCGACACATTTTTCATAATCACGTTTTCTAATGTCTCATACTTTTACAACCGTAAGTATTTTAAAACCAACACAGTACTTACAAACATCGTTACAATGGTGAAGTGTTCCATGAAGGTAATGTGTATTGTTTTGTGTATGTGTAACTATTATTTTTAAACAGTAAAAACACCTAAGCGAATGCCGGAATGGATCCTTTACAAAGACCATGGCCGATTCCTTTCCAATTTCCTAGTATCACTAATGAACTATGTTGTCAACGAAACGTTCAGCTGCACTACAAAAAATAAATTCACCATATACAATAAAATGCACTGTGGCAACAATACAATACCTGACAGATAGGTAATAACTGCTACACTCGCAACGGAGTACGCACAGAAAGCTTGTAAAAGCATTTTTTAATCAGAAAAATGCACATTGTGTTGCAGTTATTTATAAGCGTGTCTCAAATTTAAGTCAAGGAAACCTCAACAAATAAAACTTAAAGACTACAGCTCCATACACACCTATGTCCAGCACATACCTTCATCTCTTGCGCATTTCAGGTGTGAATTTATGTAACAATCAACCAAAGTACGGGTACCTACGATGCTATAATAGCTTAGTACAAATTGTAGTGCTCACCTCACATGCAGTGTATTGCAGCCTCTGACTATTTGTATGATTATTTCTCTCTTAAACAATGCGTTCTAGCGACTTGCAACAAGAGGACCTTTTTTATTACTTAAGATTTACTGTCCAGAAAAGCAACATGCATTGTTCACAAAACCCAACGACACAATTGTTGTGGTCAACAGGAGGCTGGTCACCCCTGTTATTTTCACGAAAGGGAGAGTTTTAAAGTGTAGTGTCTTCACGGGTTAAAGATCTCGATAGCACTAATCATTGTGCGCAGAATCGTAATTTACCTCCACGTGGTTTCCGATATTTTGCCAAATAAATATTAAAAATCGATTTTCAAAGGATAATATCTCTCTTAAAAATAGCGCCAGGCGAAAATTGCTTTGTGTAACTATACCTCAGTTTTATAAGGATTCACAATCTCACCATTTGTACCTATAGTTCAGGAACATTATGTGTGTGTGTGTGTATATATATATATATATATATATATATATATATGTATGTATATATACATATATATACATATATATATGTGTATATATGTGTGTATATATATACACACACACATATATATATATACATATGTATATATTTTATTTATTTATTTATTTATTTATTATACCGATTTTTTGTGCCACTCAACAGCCGAGGCCAATAACAGAGTGACACATACAAAAAACATATAACATTACAAATGACATACAAAAAACACAAAACATTTCAAACGACATACAAAAATGGGATTATTACACAAAGAACAGTAACACAAACACATAGACCGACAATACTAACACACATAAAAAAACAGGACAAGGAAAGACATTAACAAAAAGAGGGGGCAATGTACCCCGATAATTATCTATAACCAACCTAGGTCGAGTGTAACTGTTTGTAAAGAAAAACAGATTCAACTTTTATAATGGCTTGCTAAATTTTGGAATGTGATTTTCCTTCCAATGAAGGGATCAAACTCACTAAATGATTTATTATACATTAGAACACATCGTTTAACTAGGTCCATTTCTTTATTAGTTGTACCAAAAGTACCACTACTTCTATGGTTGTAATTTGGAACTCTGAGACAGATATAATTACTAATGGCAGAACATGAGTGATATGAAAGAAATGAATTTATTAGAAATAAAGCATCATATATAGAACGTCTTGTTTCTAAAGTGTGAGTTTTGAACTTTTTTAGCTCACTATATATATATATATATATATATATATATATATATATATATATATATACATATATATATATATATAAAAACACACAACGTGTACGTAAAACATACCGAAAAAATGTAACAGGCCATTCCTGAGGCGGAAATAGAAAGTTTAATGTAGAAAACCCATGTCCAGGTCAAATATAGAGGGCCGTAGACGCTTCAAAAGTTCGAAAAAAAAAAAAAAATTCAAAATTATTGTGATATTTTGAAAACACCTTGCTTGAAGGAATCAGATTTATGTTTAATAATAAGTGTCACCGATATGAATAATAACGTGAGGGATTTGTACATTTAACACACCTCAATCATGTCTAAGTGGGGTGGTACCAACCTTATTTTTGAAAAAAAAAAAACTAATGTGACAGTAAATATCTGCTATTTGTGGGCAAAAATAATAAAACGTCAGAAAAATTAGAAAAATAAATGTCTCTTGCAAAAACTGTCTTAAGTCTCGTCCTTTAAGTGTAATCATTGGATGTTTGATTTCACACAGAACTGCTGTTGCCTACCAAGTACGCAAACAGCAATGACTAATTGTGTGCTGCGCAATAATGGAATGACGTCCTACAACTTTGTGTGTGGTAAAACACTATTGAGATTCATAAACAGAAAGGGTGGGATTGTCTCACTTTAATGAGAAATAATTTTTTTGCACGTCTGTGCGTTAGCGATATCATTTCGCACTATCATAAGAAATTCTTCAACAAGTGTTCAAATTGATGGCCTCCCGTTTCATTACAACAATTGAGTCGGCGTATCAAAGACTGGCGTACTCGTTCGAAAACACCTGGTGTATCATGAATGTTGTCGCAGGCAGCCATTACCTTAGCTAGCAGATCTTCCTCCGACTCGATGGGTGTGTCGTACACCAGAGCCTCGATGAACCCCCACAGGAAAAAATTGAGTGAATTAAGTTCTGGAGAACGTGCTGGCCACGCAATAGGCCCCCCTCTTCCAATACACTGTGCTGGAAATGCCGTGTTAAAGTGATTACGTACAGCTCGTGTGTAATGTGGAGGGACACCGTCATTTTGAAACCACATAAGTTGCTGAACCGCAAGCTGCACATGCTCGAGAAACTCTGGCAATGTGAATTGCAGGAATTGGCAGTACATGTATCCATTCAAACTGCGTGGCATCAAGAGGGGCCCAATGAGATGGTCGCCGACAATACCCGCCCAGATGTTCACAGAGAATCGTTGCTGGTCCGATACTATGGCATTTGCATGGGGACGATGTCGTCCAAAATTTGACTCATCCTACTGTTAAAGTAACCATCACGCGTAAATGCCGCTTCATCAGTTAACAATACGATGGCCGTAAAGTCTGGATATTCTGTGCACTGACGCAGGAAACACTGAAATATCACATCTTGAGGAGCAAAATCTGCTGGTGACAATGTCTGGACCTTTCGCACGTGGTAGGCATGTAGCAGGTGCTCGTGCATAACACGTCATACAGTTGAATATGACACGCCCACTCCGTGTGCAATGGCGCGGGTGCTTGTTGACGGGTTTTTCTCCACAAGGTTGAGAATTTCTTCATGCACATTTTGTGTAAGTACATTCCTTTGGTGACCAGAGACACCTCGCACTTTAAACGTACCTGTTTCGCGCAGTCTCTGGGTGACACTGCTGAAGGTCTCGTGATGAGGTTGCCTCTGCGCAGGGAATCTCTCGTGATACAATCGTGCAGCAGCGCGTGCATTACCTCTCATTTCACCGTACAGCAGAAACATGGCTGTCATTTCGGCGTTGGTGTACGTTGTCATGTCGACTTGTAGCACGATGCATGCGAAACAGCGAAGTAAAGGTTTGTAGTTTGCAAGAGACATTTCTGTTTCTGATATTGCCGACGTCTTATCATTTTTGGTCACAAATGGCACATTTTTACTGTCACGTACGTTTCTTTCCCCAAAAAATAAGGGCTGTGCCACCCCATTTAAACATAATTGAGGTGTGTTAAATGTACAAATCCCTCACGTTATTTTCCATTTCGGAAACACTTATTGGTAACTAAAAATCTGTTTCGGTCAAGCAAGCCGGTTTCAAAATATCACAATAATTTGTAATTTGTTCTTAAAATTTGGAAGCGTCTACGCCCCTTCCTAATTGACCTATACAATATGTTCCATGTATCAAACTTTCTGTTTCTGCCTCAGGAATAACCTTTTAAAGTTTGTCGGTATGTTTTAACTACATGCTGTATGTGTGTGTGTGTGTGTGGGTATAAAATTATCAACGCACAGCCCAAACAGCTGGACCTAGAACCATTGAATTTTGATGGTAGTTTTTTTCTCTTTCTCTTAACCCGTAGTCAGCCACTATTATTCGAAATCCGAAAATTTAGCGGGTGAAAGGGATGAAATATATTTTCAAAGATTCGCTGATATCTCATTAACTTGGAAAGCTATTGTCTATTTTTTAACTTCAAAATATTTCCCAAACAAGTGCATATTTGCAAATTTGTAAATATTGCCAAATTCGAAAACTAAGGATGTGAAAAGCCATAAAATGTATCTTTCGTCATTACTTTAAATCAGTTAAGATATCGAGGTGATTTTTTTTTCCTTCAGAATGATGCTATCGTAAATGTGTCAAAAGTACTTTCAGGATTTGTCTAAATAAGCCGTTTAAAAATATATGTAATGTGTTTACAGTTGGGAACTTGAATTCCGAACCATTCTAACTCCAAAATCTAAGAATTATCAACAAAATAGATTTTCATTTTGTGAATTTATTTCTATTCGGAATACGTTACTTATCACAGTAAATTATTGTATTTTAATTAGTAATTCTTGTAATTCAAATGTTCTTACTTTTTACAATACTAGTCATAGATAAACCTCTTTGGTCTGGGGCCTGTGTACACACAAGAATTCTTTGATGACCTACCTTAAGGGTGTTCACGAGGCGAAAATTAAAAAATTTATATTTGCTTGACATAGTGTTGGTTTTACAGACGTTACTTGTGACTACATTTTCCACTAGTAGACATTTTTTTAGCTCCCATAGGATCCCCATAGCGGCATACCAAAGTCAGGATTTGCAAGTTACATGAACATGGGTTTAACAAAAACCAAGTGACTTAATCGAATGAAACCATTTACACTGAAATTTTATATTATGGGCACTATGCTAAACAATTTAAAAACACACAACAAAGTAATTTTGTCTTTTTTTAAAATTGCCATAAATGAGATAAATTTTCGCCATTTTCGGAATTTTTTTAAAAAAGCACAAAGGAACAACATTTTTTAAAAATATTTTAGCATGTAGCCCATATAATCTAATTTCAGTGTAAATTATTTCATTTGAGTAAATAACTTGGACTTTGTTAAACCTATGTTCCTGCAACACGCAAATTCTGACTTTGACGTTTTTTTTTTAAGTTCACTTTTTCCCCGCCCTTTCGTTCCAGCGCTGCTCTACACTCACACAGCGTCACCAATCACCAGAACTATATACCTAGACGTTATATGTTGTCCAAACTCTTGTCACTTCACTCTTCGCAGGGTATTGTCTCGACAAGCAATATCTCGAGTATAAAAGCTCTTTATCTCCCCTCTTTTTTCCTCTCTCTTTCACACACACCCACACAAAAAAAACTGTGTAAACATATAATTGCAAAAGGCAAACCACCTCACGTGCGGCGTTCTGAAGCCACAAGAAACAACAAAATGGCGGCATTGGCCAGCATTATAACACATGGCCATTCATCATAGGTTACCTTCACACGAACACACAAGAACGAGACTTAACCAGTATGTAATCGCTCACAGCTTGCAGTAGCCAATTAGACCCAAAATCCGTGACGGCGAAGCCCCCGGACAGCCAATAACCGACCAAATAAGCCGACGCCACGCCACTTCGCTTCTGTACACCGATATGTTCTATGGTTTGGCAGGTGTCTAACCAGTTATCCTTTAAGTGCTGACTGACATATGGCTTCCTTCTATGTTGTCGAGAGTGTAGTGATTTAAAGGCCTGCATACTCGTATATTCATAGCATGATGTATGCATTGGTGCGGGTCGTCGCCAATGAGCGACTGTTAACGTTGTTCAAGGCCACGCCCCTGAAGAATGCTTCCCTCTACTCTTGTGCGCGCATACACGGTAACAACCATGTACGCGGAAGTAGTTTATTTCTAATTAATTTTGGCATAGGAGGCGATAGGCTAATTTCAAGCTCTCGTGCTAAAATCGCGTCCGATCCGAGATTTCCGATACAACAGCAGGTGTTTTGTTTCTGTATGTACTTTATTTAGTCTTCATGTAAGAAAAATACGATTGTTGAAAAAATGTGTGCGACTTATATATATCATTTTTAAGCAACTGTTATTGCTCATTGTTTGATATACTCATGGGAAAATACGTTGTTGCGAACGAAAAGATAACGAACCCGCACGACTGATTTTCTTTTCTGGTCGCCATTTTGGTCACTGCCTTCACAACTACTTGCGATGATACCTTGACGCAGGAAGTAGTTCTTGAAGGTAAACATGAACAGTTTTCAAAACTAATATTTCAAAGAGCCGAGGTGTAACACTAATAACATTCTTCTGATGTCGTTATGACAAAAATAGTAGGACAATCATTATTTCAGAATTAAATAAAATTTATGTTAAGAGCACTTGTCTCTTATCATAATATATTTTTCTTAGTTCCTTCCTGACTAAAATGTTGGCCATATTTAATTTAATATATGTTAATAGGACCGTAGCTAATTAATTTACCCTTCATTGCGCACATTGCATTCGAAAAATTAAACCGTAAACATGAAATAAATAAGCTAATTTAAATTTCAAGATAAAAAATCTCTTTCACCTAATAATTAACACTAAATAACTCCCAGTTCTGATTTCATCAAATAATACACACCTAATAGTAAAATGAACGTTTCTATAAAGAAACATTACCGGTTATTCGTCGTAGCATTCATTTATTAAACGAAAATGAAAATTATTAACAAAACAGGTGACACAGCCTCTTAATACTACGCCGTTCTGCTTTGCAAGCAGCGTAATTAGAGGTAACCTTGTATTAACAAAAGTTTCTACTTACAGCCTACGCCATAGGAATAATTGTTTGTGGATTTAACTTTTTGTAGCAATATTACATAATATTTTTCGCATTTATTTTTTCTGCCAATGCGGTATTATTGACAGTTTTACTAATGACGAGGCAAAGGAACACTAGCTGTGACCATGAACTGAAATGTCGTGAATAATTCTGTTACAGTCTCACAATCCCGCAACAGCGGCGGCAGCGGCGAAGGAATGCGGCCAGCGGTTGTTACGAGTGCGTGGTAGATAAATAAACGCCGAAAACAACAATTGCTTTCTACGCTTTTTTCAAAACCAATATGGATAAAATACTCACTTACAATCCTAGATAATGGAATTTGCCAACTTTATGAGTAAATATTTATCCAGAATTACTAATTCGTTACGCGTGGTCTCTTGCGCTGCAGTTAAATGCACGAGGTTCCGGCGTCAGAGATTGTGCTTCAGAAGTTCGTAACACTGGAAACCACTTTGTTTAAAACGTTGGCTAAATCTATTGTCTAGGATTGCTATTGTTTAATTTTCGCAAATTAGCTTCAAGAAACCTACATATATATATTAATGCTTTTAGCGTTGAATTATGTACCACGCCCTCTCAACAAACAATTACTCCGAACTTCAGGATGATTACCGCAGCTGATTGTAGGCCAAGAATCTGACGTTTCGTCAAGTTAAGTGGGACTTAGCTCTCTTGCAAAACCGTCTTGAGCCAGTAGGGATGGCTCCATCCTGGGCCTAGAAAAGGACCAATCAGAAGAGAGGTTTTTGACGACCTGGTGCTGGGGACACGAAGAATGGTAAGGAATACATGCTATAGGCCAGATAGAGACACGCTCTCCGACTACGAGGACATTCGGACCTCTCACCCCGGGGGTCGAACCTGGAACTGCGGGCACGCCGCGAGGCTGATGTCGAAGACCCCTTATACTTAAAGACAGGAAAATTTTGCAAATTCAATTATATTCATGTTCGAATGCACTGTACTATGTATACTCAAGCCCCGACCATTTGTCCATTAGCTGTTAGTCACTGAAACAACAGGCAATGAAGGATAAATGGGCTAGAGTTTACATAGAATAGTAGAATCTAACATGCAGGTTATTGAAATTTCGAAATTTTCCTGTCCCTACGTACCAGCTTCGATCGGCAGCCAGCGTAGTGAGTTCTGTAGAATATGGCTGAGAGCGATCCTTATCTTAGGTCCTATCTACCCTATCTCATCTTCCATCCTTACTAATCATGTAACTGTTGTCTCATAGAGCTTAACTTCAAAAAACTTATGTTAACTTCTTCTTATATTATTTCTAATCCCTTCCTATCTTGAATATTTTCCTCCCTAACTACACAGCCTTAAGCGAGGTGAGCAAGGTGGAGGATATAACAATTCGTTACGTAATCATACACGTCAAAATGTACGCTATAAACAATGTATAAGGCCATTAAGTTTTCGCGAAAAGAATTTCGCCCCACTTCGTTTCAATGCCTTAAGTGCACATCTTCAGTTATGCTTCGTGTTTATTGACAACGTGTCTTTGTGAAACGACATCTTTCATTTGACTGTGCTAATCCCAACTAGGTTACAGCAACACCACATGTCTGTAATTTGCAGGTAGAATCTCCAGACACGTAAGAGATCAAACATCCATTCACTGTCTATGAAGCAGAATTACAGATGTGAACGTAAGGCACTGAAACAAACTGGAGCAAAATTAACAATGTGTTGTCATAAAGGCGATCGCCAACCAGGAGAATCATTTCACTTACAAAAGTCAATACGGGTGACCCTAGTACGTCGCATGAACTGACTTATCGCTCCTACGCACAATACGGTAATCCGGTGTGCAGATTTCACATAAGCGACTCGACTGATCGTGTTATCCCTGTCATATTGTTGGATGGTGAAGTTTTTTTATAGTTTTTCGAAAAATTGTAAAATAGATTTTCCAAAAATTTTTGGTGAATTTAGATTTCACTCGATAAATGCTGTCGACGCTAAATGTCATGACTGTACAACAGCCAACATTTTATATGGTATTAAGGCATAGACGTTTCTCATGCTTTTGTGGCATTACGTCACAGAACATGTGATTAAATCACGAAAACAACAAGAAACAAATATTTGTATACTTTTTAAAAACAATTATTATCACTTTATCAAAAGTCCTGTTTTGCAATGCAGACTTTAAAAAATGAACTACTGTGGTATAGGGCCTATAACTCTTCAAGTGTTTCTTGATGTCATAGCCAAACGATGAAGACGTGTCTTTTGAATCGGACAATACTTTTGCCTTTAATCAATATTTCTTATAATTTTTCTACGCAATTTTATATATTATTTGCCAGTAAAACCCTAAATTATTTTCCTTTAAAATTCTTCATTTTTAAATAGTAACTTAAATAATTATTTTGAGGTCTAGATCTACTTGATTATATAAATTTAAAATAATATATACATACAGTTTTAAAAAATTTTCATTCACATAATTATCGCAATTAATTAAAGAAAATCTTTTTTATATTTTTCAAGCAGTATATCATTAAAATATAAATATTACTGACATATAGTAATAATGCTTTGACTACTTCAGCCTATAAAAGTGAACTGCTAGACACTAACTGATTGCGTTGCTTAGGCATTGCAACCAAAGAACTTGTCACGTGAATATACCCATTTGATGCCCTTCAGTAACATATGAAGTTTATTTGTATGGCGCGAATAGGTATATTTGAGTTTCTTAAATGGTTGGCTAATCACTAGGGACCCCTAATTTTCGCAAAAAGAATTTTGCCCCACTTTGTTTCAATGCCTTATGTGCACGTCGGCAATTCTGTTTTACTGTTATTGGCAGCGTGTTTATGTGAAGAGCCGTATATCATTTGACTGAGCCAATTAAAATAACGTTCCTGCAGCACCACACGTCTGTGGTATGTCAGTAGATTCCCAAGGCTCGAGAGAGTTAAAATGTCCAATCACTGACTACGAAGCAGAGCTACAGATGTGCACGTGAGGCAACGAAACAAAGTTAGGCAAAATTCTTTTTGCGAAAAACAGGTGTCCCTACTAATCACTAAATGTTTCATAGACGCTATCTCTCAGTGAGAATAATAATGCACGTCAGCGTATTGGCTTGCGCATAGACGTTAGATAGAGTTAATTATATTATAGCTCACTAGATCGGCTACGTTTACATGTGTAAAAGACAAAATCAATAATGCTCTACACATAAATAGAGAATTATTTCTCAACTAACTCCTGAAATACGTAAGGTATCCCTTTTAAACTACTTTTTAAATTTTTTCCGGTTTATATAACATTAATTGTAGCTATATCTCCGCCATTTAATTATTAAATTTTAGTTCTAGAGAGTCTTTCAATATTACGGCAAAAACATTATATCACAAGTAGAAAATACATTGAAATAACTGATGCATAAAACAATCCAAACTCCAAAGTGAGATTTTACATATGTAAAGAAAATTTCAATTTTCTTACAGGAGGAAAATCGAGATTTTAATGTAATGTATTATGATCTTAAAATGCTTGATTATATGTTCACTAAAATAACAGTATGCTTAGGTTTACAGAATATTAATATTTTGTTTCTTTAGATGCGTGATTAGTAGGTAACACCAAATTTAGGGCCCTGGATTGGTATATATATACTAGCTGTACCCGTGACTTCGTGACCGTGACTTCGTCTGCGTGGAATAGTGTCTTTGGGTAATTATTTCACAGTGTTTTCTCTAAATGTACTCCTGCAACTTTAAGTGTCTGTCCCTGAGCTTTATATATATATATATATATATATATATATATATATATATATATATATATATATATATATATACCCGGTCCACTTAAGCTAACACTAACTCTCAGTTTAAACTATATTTTACTTTTGACCATAAACTATTATTATTATTATTTTACACCCTTGCGGGTGAAACTTTTACAAACTTCGAATGTCATATTTATTTCTATCGAATCAACAATGACGATAGTTCCATAGAACTTTTCATCCCCCCTTTTTAACCCCTTACAACCTTTTTTTCGCATTAAAAAGTAGCCTATGTCCTTCCTCAGGCTCTAGACTATCTGTATACCAAATTTCATTTAAATCGATTCAGTAGTTTTGGCGTGAAAGCGAGACAGACAGGCAAAGTTACTTTCGCATTTATAATATTAGTTAGGATGTATATATATGTATGTATACATTTTTTTTTTGCCTGCAAATCTTACACATAAATTTTTACGACTTTTTCCAGTTTTGTATTACGAGAAGACACAAATATTTAAAATAAACATAACGAATTTGTGGCTGATTATAAAAAAATTAATTTATGTTAGCTGACTGAACTTTAGAAGTAAAACAATGTCCATTTCGAATATCGGTTATATTTAACTGAATATTCGCACTAATATTTTGTAGCCAAGAAATATTTTCTTCGACTACAGTGACGTGAAATGAAACAAAACCTCACGAACGATTTCGAATGCATTATAATAAAGAAAAATCTTAAAAGAAATGTGAACTATTAAGGAGGCGTTTCACCACAGTTTTCAACGTATTTTATTATTTTTATACTTGTACCAGATATTTTTTTCTTATTTAGACATAAATTGTGACTAAATCTTCCTTTAAGGAAATTTGTGCATCTCTCATACATAGTTTTTGCGTAATGAGTCGTAAACGTCAAAATTTGCACTTTACGGTTTCATGTACGCCATTTAAACCAACTGACATACCAAACCGAAAAAATTCACAGTGTATAACAATGTTGTAGGCTATGATTTGACATACATAAATACAAAAATAACCTATTTTTGTATTTAATGAAAAATGCTAAATTTTGAAATGAAAATTTAAAAATTTTAAATTTTTTTAAAATATATATATATTTGTTTGTTTTTATGTATGTAAAATCACAGTCTACAATATTGTTTTTATGTATGTAAAATCACAGCCTACAATATTGTTTTACACTGTGAATTTTTTCGGTTTGATGTCAGTTGGTTTAAGTGGCGTACATAAAATCGTAAAGTGCAAGTTTAAACGCTTACTACTAACTACTAGGGACCGGAAGTTTTCGCGAAAAGATTTTTGCACCACTTTGTTTCAGTGCCTTACGTGCACACCTGCATCTCTGCTTTGTGGTCAGTGATTGGATGCCGTAACATACAACGTCTGGAGGTTAAACCCGCAAACCACAGACGTGACGTGTCGCAGTTATCCATGTACTGATTGGCACAGTCAAACGAATAATAACTCTGTACAAAAACACTCTGCCAATAATCATGAAGTCGAGCTGCAGGTGTACACGTAAGACACTGAAACAAAGTGGGGCAAAAATCTTTTCGCGAAAACTTCCGGTCCCTACTAACTACGCAAAAACTATGCGAGATACACAAATTTCCTAAGCAGAAGAATTCGTCACAATTTATATCTAAAACAAAAAATATATATATGGTACAAATATAAAAATAAAAATAGACGTTGAAAACTGAGGTGCTCCGCGCCTTTAAACACAACTTACGAGAAAATATTACCTTTATTCTTTTGTCTGCCAGATGACCTCCCAACTTCTGTTAAGGGGAAGTGTTAAATAATTTCATTTATTTTTCAGTTTTCGAGCCATAAAATTATTTCAAGTTGTATTATCAAAATTTTCTCTTAGACAAGACATGGGACATACGTTTGATAAACTACTTGACATAAATAATAATGAAAGTTTATTCATTTGTCATGCAGAACAGTTGCAACGGAATTGCTGGTTAACTTTCAAAAATGATTTCAAGTCCATTACAAGATGAACATGTAACACTATTATGATCTCCAAAATTCATTACAAATATCTTCTATGCCTCAACATTGCCACATTTACAAAAAAAATTAAAATAAAAGTTATTGCAGAAAATCGGAAAATAGCATTAAGAGTCTAGTTCTCCTACTTAAGAAATTTTTTTTACCCCCTTTGTTTTCAGGCACGCCACTTAGTGTGTGGTTAATAACCAAACGCTAAAAACATAATTTAAAATCTTCCCGTTTTTGTTAGTCAATATGGAAAAAAACGCAAAACCAAAGTCCTAGGTTTTAATGTTAGCCAACTTTATGAGCAAACATTTGACCAGAATGATGCATTTGTTAAACGTACTTATTTTGCTCCGCATCTGTAATATGTACTTGATTTCGGCGGCAAAAATTGTTTTTGAGAAATACGTTACTCGATGAAATTTTTGCTCAGAAATCTGGTGATGAATATTATCGACGTTTGCAGTTTTTATTTTATTTTTTTTGTTGTTATTATTATTTCAAACTGTCTTCAAGAAAACTCAAATTTTAAACTGATTCTTTCAGATGAGGAGTGAATTATGTACCATTCCCTCTTCATAGCTTAAAAGTGTAGATAAATATTATTGGAAAAGTACATAAACAATATGTAGAGTGGAAGTGCTAAATTATCTAAGTGCCAATAGACAATGCATTTAGTTAGTTACATCAAAATTAACTACGTGCCGGTGCCTATGTTTTGCTGTCTTAATAGTTTTTATGATCGTGGAAAGATTGCATGTCCCATATGCATGCATACTCTTGCATCACTTTTGTTTTTACCCTTTTACTAGAAAACATTTTTTGGCACTTGGATAATTTAGAATTTCCACTCTACATATGTAGAAAATGCAGAAATATAACTGCTTCAGAATACAACGGAAAAATGAATTGTATATTTTACAATATTTTACGTAGGGCTAATAAAAAATCTTGACAGTGTAAGCGAGAGAGTTTCGTGGGGGGAGGGGGTTGCATGGGCTATCCCTTCGCGATCAGGTCGTCATAAATCAGTTGTCCGTGGCGCGAGATAACAACCGGCTAAAAGACCCTGTGAAATAAAAGGGAAGGGTTGGGGGAAGGAGGGCGGCGTGGGCCGATGGCTATCGGCTACACTTAAAAGGTTATCTGAGAAGCGGCACTCGCCTCTTCTTGTGTTCCCGCGCCGCGGAGCCGCAGATAACTGAAGAAGGGCTGCACGCGACCGGAACTAATTCTTGCTCGCCGCCCCGCAGAGAGATGTGGACTGGCCTAAGGAGGTGTTGCGGGGGAGGGGGGAGGACTAAGTACTTGTGAGGGGATACCTCATCACACATCAGAAACCTTCAATTTGTCTTGTAATGGAGTTATAAACGCGAGCAGAAACACCCGAACACTCGCGTGAGAAAGCAGCAATTATAAATTCGTCCACATTTTTTTTCTTTTTAATTCAGACGCTCCAATGGGCAGTAAAAATTAGTTGCTTTTTTTTTTTCTTTCTTTTTTTTTTTTTAGAACATTTTAGAACATAACTCTCCGGGATCTTACACATAGTAAACCATGGCTAGGAAAAATGGTTTATCGAAGGAAAAGTTGGCTGTATCTTTGGCCTTAAATTAACATGTCCATATCTGCGTTCTTCTTTCGTTATCACAAGTTTTTTTTTAATTTTTTTTTTTTTTTTTTTTTAAGATACGATAGCACGAAAGATTCTTACGATTTTTCACAATCTCTAGCTTCGGCCAATCCCACTTAGCGAGGAGTGAAACTGTATATCCACTAAGATAGCAGACATTGGAAAAAAAATAGACAAGGATCCAGAGCTCACCTTTGGAGGGCGGGTCACTGAATTTTTGTAATGTTCGTGTCACATTTAATGTTATAAATTTTAATAATAACTTTTATATTAACTTTTTAAAAAATGACATTGTCTTCCGGACATAAAGATTAAAATAATTCTCAAATACGCAAAAACAAGAATATCGCATTGATTGGGCACCACGATAAGTTCAATTTAACCTCTTGAAAAAAAGTTAGCATGAAATTAAAGGTAATATTTAGTTGAGTAGTCCTACAGGAGTACATTTTACATGTTGTTTTATACGTCTGGATAAAATTATATAAATCTAACGGTTAAGTGGAATGAAACAATTGAATTTATATGTTGGAATATACAATTATACTCTACGTGTCTCCAAACTTGAGTGATTTACTTGCAACACCCATTTTTACTTATCCCGCGTTACCCAAATATACAGATGTTTTGTAAACTACGAAGAAAACCCGATAAAAACACGTTACGGTTAAAAATCTTGCAATCACTCGATAACTGACAGAGTTGGTTACCATAACAAAATTATGATTTGTTTTTACATTAAAGATTATACAAATATCATAATCAAATAATTTCTTTAAAATATTCTATGTCATAATGGAATGAAAATACGTGTTTGCGGTTTACACGACCCGCACTAGACAGCTTTTTATCGAATCGAAAACCAACAAAATTAAGCGACCTCACGCTATAATATATGGGTTGATAATAGCTACTCTACAAACAAGCAGCTGCTCAACGGATATATGACTCGAAAATACAGAGATTACTTTAGTCCAAGCTACAGGTTACTTAAAATCACCAAATTATTTGCCCTTGCCAATCTATCAGTTAATTATTTTCCATTTATCAAGAAGCGATAGAACTTTATCTAGGAAAAAATGTACCGCCAAACATACGGCAATCATGAAGATTTTACTTACGTGCCATGTCACACTGGCCAAAAACAGAATCAATTTACTTGGTTGTCAGTTTGAACTGCTCCGTGCATCCCATATTTCACATTTTGGCAGTCATCTTCGAGTCTCATGAAAGACTACACGAGATTGACTGAAGAAACAGGACATTACACATAATTGTCGCTTGCCTATTTTCTCTTTTTGCTTGACTAGGTTCTGTGGTCAGTGGCGATCTAGATCTCCTCCTGACTGTATTGGGTGCTTGGCCGACTCTGGCAAGCCCGCCCTCGATTCCTTTATACTACTAAGTTTCATGTTGTCTTTGAATACAGGTAACCATGCGTTGTTTCGAACAACATCTATTGATCTTAACTAAGTCAATGCTTTGTCAGAACTTATAACTGCGGTCTAATTTAAAGCAAAACTATTAACCACACTAATATCATGACTATGTATACTCTGAATTATGATTAGTGTTATTTTCACACTTTCAAAAATTATTTGTTAGGTTTTTCATCGGGGAATCCGTTGTTTTGTGAACGTTGACTGGTAAAATGTTACAAAACAACAGATTGGGGTAACCGATTGAATAACTACTGTACAGGTATGTATACTACAGCATTTTATCACAACGAATCCTTAAATTTAATACGAAATTTTAATATAACAGATTTTATCAGAAACTAAAATATAACTCCGCGTGATCGTGGTCTCCCTGTAATTAGTGTATTAACATTTGCAAAGCAACCATGATATTATTACATACATGCTAGTTTTTTGTAAGTGTATTTTGTGTTTAGACAAGTTACACTTACGTTTACAGTAATATTTACTTGATCCTATATACGTAAGCTTGCTAATGCAGATTATTTTTGTTCCGTTGTGATGGATAGTTGAGTATCGGTAATGTTAAGTTTTTCTCTGTTGCTTACTCTAAAGTTATGATACTTTGGACATTTCACAAACTACTATTTGCAGTAAGTTTATTACTAAGGAAACCTTGAACAAAAGTTACATACACTACTGGTAAACAACAATAAATAGTTACTTTAACGGTAACTTTGGTAATTAGGTGTTCACTTTCGGCTATTGGTTAGTGTGATAGCGTAGGTCATGGGATTGATTCACGAAGGTATTCCTTACTGTATTAATTTTGATGCACGTGTTTCTAAACTTTATGACATAATTTATAAAATAACATAATCATTTTCAATGTAAAATTACGCATTTTTGTACATCTAGGTAAAAAAATTCCTTATTTTTTCTATAAGTGAAAGTCTCTGCTGCGAACAATGAGTATATTTCGGTGATTAAATTCCTGATGGGGCAGTTTCAACAATTTGAAACTGTGGAAAATCACTAGGAATCTGTGAATATTCACAGTTTACATTTCACGGTGTATATCTTTCAAATCAACCCACTTGGATGACGATAAATGTTACTTAAAGAACACATTGTCAATAATAAACTTCAACACTTTGATGAAATAAATACCAAAGCGAATTAACGCAGACAAAACCAGTCTACCTGCCTCAGCAATTCTAATTTTGTAACAACAGTTACTATCATTTCACAGCAATAAAATTACGACTTTCTCGTTGCATATCTTCGTCTATAATATCTTCATCTGTAGTGTCTTGCACCTCTTGCGTGCTGGGGCAGGGGCTATACTAGTGATATGTTTTCGGTTGCTATACGTAACCTGACACGAAGAAGAAATCTGCTACAACTGCCTAACCACGTCTTCAATGAAGTAGTCTAATGCACGACTCGGCTCAGATCGAAAAGCACATATTCTCGGTCTGACTACGTAGATATCGGTTTTGCTTGATGTCCTGAAATCGCACCAGGAAAATAATGGGATTGTCACTAATTAGTTACGGGTAAACCGACCACACATCGTGATATTCTTTAAGAGTTATTGGATGCTGGCTCTTTTTTTTTTTTTTTTTTTTTTTTTTACGTTTGAGGCACGAAATCGGGAAAGGCGGTAAGTCAAATATAACACGTCCGTCAAACACATCATCGCCTCTAGACACGAAGTTCTAAACTAGCGTGAAGTGTTCTCGTAGAATGTATTTTTCAACGGGACTTCAAGCCACGACCCTGTTGTTTTATTTGTGAAAACTATGCAGTTATGTCTAGTTCAGGTTCCTATGATTTTGTTTTACGATTACGGTTGATATGTTCTCAGCTACAGCAATGTGGAAGTAATTGTTAGCACTTTTTCGGAGCTTGGTAATCGTGTTTTTAAATGGCGGAATGAATTTTTGAAACCATAGGGACACAGTTTGAATTGTGTCTTCTTTCGTAGATAAAGAAATTTTAATCATTTTAATAGTTACACATAGTGCCCGGTAGTTTTCGCGAAAAGAGTTTTGCATCATTTTGTTTCAGTGTCTTACGTGCGCACCTGCAGCTCTGCTTTGTGGTCTGTGATTGGATGCCCTAACACCCAGCGTGTGTAGGTTAAACCCGCAAATCATGTGTGGCAGTTATCCGTATACTGATTAGCACAGCCAAATGAATAATAACTCTGCACAAAAACACTCTGCCAATAGCCATGAAGTTGAGCTGCAGGTGTACACGTAAGACAATGAAACAAAGTGGGGCATAAATCTGTTCGCGAAAACTACCGGGCCCTAGTTATACAAAAAAGTATTTTCCGTAACACACTTCAGCATGACTGACGCGTTAGGTCCACTAACTCGTAATATCGTGACGAACCACTTTGCGGGTTTCACAAAATTGGGAAGTATCTGTACACCGAATTAACTCGGTTACAGTCAGAGAACAGGCATGTCTAGTTTCGGCTGTAAGTGACCACTGTGTCAAATATAAGGTCACAATTAAAATGTTCAACACATGTCTGTTACTTAAGTTCGAAGCCGTAGTATGGCGAAGTAATGTAGGTTTACTCTATTCCATGGCTAATTTTCCCCCGCTTCCTATCCGGCATTAATAGAATAATGATTTTAGCATGACGGGATTTAGTTGCTTGGACATACTCCATTGCGAAATGAATGACTGTCAAAGAAAACTAAACAAATAATAGAAAACCGTAAATAAGCAGAGTATGATTTATTTAACGGTATACACACACAACATGAAATTATAAAATTGAATCGAGTCAAATTAAACAAGGGAAATTCAGATGATAAATTAAATTTTTAAAAAATCAAGAAACCAAGTAACATGCGACACAACGACGAGACAAAACAAAACATAGTAGATATCAGACACGAACAGAAAAATAACAAAACGACACAACGAAGAGACGAAACAAAGCACAACAGATATCAGACACAAAAAGAAAAGACAAACGACACAACGATGAGACGAAACAAAACACAGTAGTTTAATAGACAGACAGTATAACGACGTTTCATGAACTGGAATATGTTCCCGTCATCAGGTAGACACACAGGGTACAGGAATACAAGTGCGACTGATTTTAACATGTCACGTCCCCTCTCCTCATTTGATAAACATTCCCTATTTTCCACAAAGAATATAAAATACAAACGAACCTCTCCTCATTTGATAAACATTCCCTATTTTCCACAAAGAATATAAAATACAAACGAAATTTCCAATCTCCAAAGGAAATGTTTTCATTAAGAATGTTTCACCCCGAGCATTTTTTGAGCGAATATATCACGTTTGATTTTTCATAGAGGTATTAGTGCCTGCCAGGTAGGCAACCAGAAATGGCTTATTAAGTAACACGTTGAATTGGAATGTGCTTCTTCCATTCAATGTGCGTGTGTAACCCAACATTAGAGAGTTGCAAAAGTAACTTCTTGCAGGGATTTTTCGCACTGTAATGTTGGATTTTCAATCACCCGACGGACGCGTCACGAATTGAGCGACGCCAATACAACTTTTCAGCCAATTAGCGTCCAGACCTCTACGAAGCTAGCTCGACAAAAATCGCGGAAGCAACGCGATTTCCAAACAGAAAGTATTTATGTTTTATTCGCGTTGCGGACGCGAAAAGCGGCAAACGGATTTAACTCTGTGCACAAACATTACAGCAACTAGTGATTTGGTGGTAATTTTCATTTATTTTTAAACGTAAAATATTTATTCTTTATTATGAGTAAATTAAAACTTTTTAAGCAAACATGAAATTGTGACTTTATTTTCACTCGTTAAAACATATTATAAATAAATGGGAAAATAGTAAAGTAACATAAAAATTACCGGTTGCCTACAAGAGGTCGGTATGTAGTACCTGTGAACTGTTTAAATTTAATATTTTTTTAGTATTCATTGCGCAACAGACAAGCTAGTGTTCGCAATAACAAGAATTTTTGAGTCACGTTGCGTTACTTGCGCTATTGTGAATTCATCATAAGAAGCAAAAAATTAAATATGTTCAAAGTCCAGTACTACTAGTTTAACATCGTGCGGTCTGTTCAATAATGATACTAATTTTCCAAACTGCAATAGTAACTCAGTTTCATTAACAACTCGAAAACACTTGGTGTATCTTGAACCGTGTCACATCCAGACATGTCAATGATTAACACGTCTTCTATCGACTGACACTGTGTGCCGTAAAACAGTGCCTTGATGAACTCCAACAGTACAAAGTGGAGTAGGTTGAGGTAAGGAAACACTGCTGGCATGGAAACATGACCAACTCTTCTAATTCACTTAGCTAAAAATCCCACGTAGACGTGGCCAACGTAAAACTCTAATAGAAAATGGAGGGGCATCAGCGTGTTCAAGCTACATAAATTGTAACAAGGCAAGCGATATTTCTTTAAGGAAAGGTGAGGAGGTGTCGTGGTTTATATATACTCAGTAAACACCACGGACTTTACTTGGAGTAATTTCGGAAAACCATTCATTCTCAGTCCAAGTCTGTCGTTTCAGAAATGTACTCTGCCTTCAACAAAGGTCGCACTAGGGATTTTATTTTTTCGGGAGGGGTTAGAAAACTTTGAAGTGGAATGCACGAATTATTTGTAATTATTATTTTTTTCTGTGAGTGAATACAAATTGTATAATATTACTTATGTATAAAGCATTTGACATATTCTTGCAAATTTTGCTCTGTAACATGAAACTGTAATATTGCCTTTCTGGAAAATACACATTCCTCAAGACATCTTTCCCAATTTCTCTCACTTTCAACCCCCAGCACCCCCTACCCCAAAGGTGTGCCACTGGCCTTCAATTAAACTGAGATAATGTCGCAGTGAGGAAGTGGAAATTTTTATTAAAACACTTGTTTGTAGGAAGCTTCTAGCTTCTGACAGCACGGTGTAGCGGCCACGCTCGGTAGTTTTACAGTCATTTTGAAAATTTATTTTTAAAGTAACAAACATTTTTATGTGAAATAACCCCAAATTTATTTTGGTCACAAATATATCATAACTTGTTCCTAATTTTTTAATAGCGATATAACTCACAGTTTTTGAGATTTTTCACACAAATCATCACCAAATTTGTTCTGAAAATAAGCCAAGTAAAATGATATTTTGCTGAGGAATGGTGCGTTGTTTTGCAAAACCCCGTCACAGAATATTGTACATCGTACGACTGCCCCTTGGTTTTGAATTTTTAAAACAGTTCGTTCAAAAAAGTTTTGAGATTTTTGCACTAATTAAAAAAAAAATACTTAAAGGGTCTTAGGCCAGCAATGCTGGGTCTTTGTTTATACTATTTACAGTTCGAAAAATCCTCCTGAGTAGTTACTTATACAACTTGCTTGTGTAGCATCACAAACACGCACACACAAAACACACTAAAACACAGGCAGGAAATGAGAGAAACATTATTCCAAAAAAAGTACAGTGCGCAACCAGCCATTTCTGGTTGCCTAACTGGCAGGCACTTCTCTGTAAAGAAACCCATTACCGGTGGTTTTATAGAGATATCTTATGGAGCGTTTAAACAAATTAATTCCGTAAAAAATAATATTCACTTATCCCGTTTCAGAGTTTAGCCGTCGCTATTGTAAATCAGGTAAGTTTTACTGAAAACGAGTGATTTTCCAGTACCGTAAAGTGGAGTACCTCCGGACACATTTCAACAATTTTTGTTCTTAATATGTATCAACTATGAGTAATTACCAATATTACTTTATATGTAAAACCATTATATATTTTTCACGTTCTTCGTCCCCTTACGTGTCGAAAACCACTCCTGTCTATGGCGGCGTCTCAATGGCACCGCAGAAGAGACTCGAAATGAGCGAAGCCAAACACAATTTATAGCCAATCGGCGTGGAGGAAGACGCGCTGACGTCACAGAATCAACGACGTTGATTGGTAGACTGTCTTTTGATCTTTTCAAGAACTGTGCAATGGGAGTGAATGGCTGGATTTAGTTTCTTGGACATACTCCATTGTGATATAGATGACTGTAAAAGAAAACTAAAGATAATAGAAAACACAAATAAGCAGAGTATGCTGTAGTCAATAGGCTACATACACATTAAAGTCTATAAATGGAATGGGGTCAAATAGAACCAAGGACAAACTGATAAGAAAAAAAAATAAAAAAATCCAAAGGATAACCCAAAACACCATTAAGGCATCGAACCCAAGTTTGAGGTCTGCTTTGGCAAAGGAATAAACAGATCAAATGTATGAATCATAAAATAAAATAAAAATATAAAAATACGACAGAACTAAGCGGCGAAACAAAAACCTTTTATATATCTGACACGAACAGAAAAAAAAGATGCGACACAACGACGACACGAAAGAAAAATACAGTAGTTATCAGACACGAACAGCAAAAACCTGATGAAGGGAACAGATTCCAGTTCCCGAAACGTCATGCAACTGCTTATTTATGTTTTTTTCTACTCTCTTTAGTTTTCATTGACTGCCATTTATATCACAATGGATTATGTCTAAGAAACGAAATCCAATGACTGTCTTTTATTATTCGCCTCGCGCACTTCGCGTCGCTTCTGTTGCGTCATTGTGATGCCACTATTACGGTACATAGGAGTATCATTTGGTGGGCAGAGGTGTGGGGGCAAATGCCCCCCCCCTGGACTTAAAAGGAAAAGAGTATAACATTTTTTGCTTGGTCTGTTATTTAAAATAATGATAACGTAAGCACATAAAACTGAAGTTTTTTTATTAAAGTTCCTAATTTACGTATGCTTAATTAATTTAAAAAAACATGCAGTAAGGTCACTGTTGCAAAAAAAAATTCCCCGCCTCCCCGACCCCCCCCCCCCTCCCCCGAAGAATAACCGGAAATGACGTCCCTTACGGTACAACATTTATTTCGTGGAATCTGCTCCATTGGTAATGAGTCGGGAAACAAGAGACTGGCAATCAGTCAGTATTCACATATTCAGATTTCTGGGCAATTGAACGTTGGTTCTTGAGAATGCGATTCCTTTGAGCTACAACTGTGCTGCTTCGCTCGGCGAATTTTCGCTCGCTGCTTCGCCGAGCAGTGGCGCCGGGGCGGTGTGGGTTTCAGCGCCGGTCTTAATGGTTCTCGGCGGATCTCGAGCGCGCATAATCGCCATGGTGCTCGTACAGTCGCTCCCAGACGTTAATTAGGAGCTGCCCCGCGGAACCACTACATCACTCCCCCTGCGGGCGCTGGATATTGCACCCAGCAGGGCGCTAAGGGGCTGGACGTGGAGGGTGGTGGGGCACTGGAGCCACCCGTGCAACATCGACGCAAGTGTCATGGCGCGCCCCTCGAGTGCAGAGGTTTTGGTCAGCACTAAAAAGAGTTCGAGTGTTAAAAAATCATTCTTATGGCTTTGGTATAATAGATATTTTGTTAAAATTTCATTAGTAATAATCTCAGAAGCGTGTAAAAATTAGTAAGATATGTTTTACAAAAACAAAATATTCAGAAAGTTATGATTATAACATTTTAAATATATGTCGTATTTTTTTTCAAATTTATTACATTTATTCATGCTGGTCTGCATCTAGCAATGGTAACTATGATAACAATATACGATGAAGATTTCCGGAAATTCATCACAGGGTTTCAGCAAAGTTACGTTTTTAATTTCATATTAAAATTCTAATAAAAACAGCCGTGCAGGGGAACAACTTGTACGATTCCACATAAATTAATTCATCGATTTAAAATGGTTTCGAGGAACACTACATCCAGTGATTACAAATATGATTAATATTCACCAATATTTCTTTTTGAAATCTTAGTTACAAAACATTTCGTTATAAAATTTTTATAAGTACCTATGTTTAAAAAGTGTACAGAAATTATTTCAAGCTTAGTCTTAATGATGTTATTACATTTGCATTGATG
Organism: Medauroidea extradentata; assembly: GCA_003012365.1. Lineage (NCBI taxonomy): Eukaryota > Metazoa > Arthropoda > Insecta > Phasmatodea > Phasmatidae > Medauroidea > Medauroidea extradentata. The sequence continues at coordinate 130,992 of PNEQ01093441.1, read as the reverse complement.
TAATATAAAACGATGTAAACTTTAAATTTGAGGTGGAAAATGGCACTTGATCTGTATTACGGGCAGTAGCCCTGGCAGAGCGAGAATAAGGTTTGTAATGTTAAATAATATAAGGCGGGACTTTACTAACTTTTGTGGTAAGACTTTCAAATGAGAAGAACTTTGCCTAAAGAAAAAATTCTGGGAAATCTTCTACGAGTAGGTTCTTTAAAGTATTTTTGTGGCAATATTGATTTGTTCATAGAGTATTGAAATATCATCTTAAAATAGTATAGGAATGTGGGCATAGAAAAGTAGTTACTATCGGAATATTATGTCTCTATCCTTGCTTAGTAAGTCTATGATGTGAGTTATGCAACAAGAAAACGAAACGTGTTTGAATGAATACATCCGCCAGATTATCATCTTATTCTTAAAAGCGATAAGGTGAGAGGAGAGCAAGTAAAAGTCAACCTCATAAGACCACCGTTCACAGGTTTTAATCGTGCTCGTTTTAGTCCAATAGTACGCAAATTGTATCTGTGAAAGTATGACGATATTGAACGTGTTGAAAAAAAAATTTAAACTGCTGATGGCAGTCTGAACTTTAAACATTAACTTCAAGAACACTTTCCATGGAAGGCCTACAAAAGCAAACATGACCAATATTCACTCTTTTATTCTTAACGGGGCGAAAATTAAACAGTACTTTTTAACACTTGTTTTAGAAACAGTATTCACAGAAAACAAGATACACGTATACGGGTGTACGCTCAGACACAGATTATCCAGGCGATATCTTACTAAAAGCGGTTCGGGATAAAATGAGCACTCCTGTTAATGTTCTATTTTCAGCCAATTCGTATATTTCCTCGCGTAACGGCTGACGCCGGAAAATATCTAAAACCTCTGACACGTCACATGATGTTTACGCGTGTGAGATAAATTGTGCAATCGGTAAATACGTATATTGTGTGATAGAAAAAAAGTTTATTACCTATATAAAATACAATTAAGTCGATTTCGGTTCATTTTGTTTCAGTATTGCTGCATTTAAATAGGAAAATACATGGAACTATACTGCGTAATTTCCCTGCCAACCACACAAACAGTAAGGGGACTCTAGTTAATTTTGAGTTATATGCAGTAGACGCTAGTGATATTTTTGAAAGGTAAAATTTTTAGTGCTCACTTAATCCCGAACGACCTATTGTTGTCGAAACTGTAACATCAGTACTGTGTCAATTTTTAACCAATACCCATTTGTAGGAAAAAGGTAATTCTTTCCGCGTGTTACAAGCAGTAGTAATCGAACAACGCAAACCGTGGACTATCTACAAGACGACGCCGACTGTCTTGACAATGAAAGAAACATAATAAAATGTTGTAAGGCAAATAAAAATGGTTGGGACTGGATAATGCTCGACATCAGTAATTGTACTGGATTATCTTATTTTGCCGTTTTATGGAGATCTGGGAAGATAAATTTGAAATTTGCTATTACAGCGTGAATTTTATTTGCCTTGCGCTATAGTACAAGCACCATTGTTGAAATGTTAAGACGTATTTAGGCCGCAAACAGTCCAGCTAATTTATAACGTCGAAAAAAAACTTGACTTAATATGGCATAAATATAAGTTTAAAGCTTAACTGCGATGGCAAGGCAACTATAATTCACAGTATAAAAGTGAATTTCCCATTTTCTCTCGGCGGAATACTGTCTGCTCATGGTGTTGGGAAAAAATGTCATGTCTGCGTGGATTCATTCATTTCCCCCGGGTCGATTTAGTCCTCAGTGTTTAGGTAAAATACTGAAAGACACAATAATAATAATATATTCGTTTCCCCTCACAGCAGGTAGTCACTGCGAGTAGTTTCCAGACATGACACTATCCAGCAAAGGCAGCACATCCTAGACCAAATATACGATTATTTTTGTATTTCAAGATTCTTTAGAAAACTGTTTTTAGTTAACTTTATGAAACCAATAATTGTTTGCTAAAATTATTTTTAGTGTCTCAGGGTCGACTCGCTTTTTATTATGTTAAATTTTTGATCAAGAGAGCTAACTATAATTTTTTGTGAAAATGCAATTTCCTGTTAAGAAAATAATTTTACGAAGTTTGAACTGCTCAGTTATAACTATACCTACTTAAAACAAAGGTCTACTTTCTCTTGCAAACTAAATTTGATTGCGGAATGTTGACTAGTAAATGAGTGTTCACTGATCTACTGTTGAAATCAACCAATTTAAAACACAGAAACAAAAGGAATATAAAATAATCAAACAATGCGGCTTCTGCCGAGTCTTAAATAGGTTGTCTGCGTGTAGATATTACCCTTATCTGAAGATCTGGAACATGGCAACGACAAAAACGACACAGAAACAAGCATCAAGTGTCATGTCGCAATTATACACCACCTACTGAAATTCCATGCAGGCTTTTCGTCTGCGAATTACCCGAACGTGTATTTAAGAGGCAACATTGTGATTTCGTTAGGCGAGTCTTACGCAGCAAAGTCCAATGCATGCCTACGTAGTTTTGTTAGTATCTATTTTGAGAAACCCGAGTGTAAAAAAGTAACTGTGTAAATTTTGGATGAGGTGAGTGTGGAGCAGCGACGGAATAAGGAATGAGAGAGGCTCGGTAAACGGGAGTCCCCGAGAAAACCCGCCGACCAACGGCAACATCCACGTGTTTCCCACGGGCGAAAAATCCACGACAGAACTCGCCGGGGTTCGAAACCGGATCGTGTAGATGAAAGCCGAGAGGTTTGACCTTTATTTTGGGGACTAATGAACACAATTTGCATACTGTCCCATACTTGAGAAAAAAAATTGTCATATCTATAAAAGTGTTTTCTATTGTATGTGAACATATTCCGTGCAAGTTTAATAGTTACGTTAAAGAACACAGTCTTTAAACAGCAAGGTATTGCACGCTTGCAACGATGGAATCCAAGGGCGGATATTGTGAGAGTACCCGAAGAAAACCTGTGGTGGGAGATGAGTTTTCTCATCGCAACATCACAGCGCTTCCATCGATCGACATATCTTTAGCGACTTGCAAAACTTGCTTTATTTGTCTAGGAACAGGCTAGAATCCAAGATTTGTACTCCTGATAGTCCTCTCGCAGAACTGCATACTCCAGCTAGTATGTCGACATCATAACAGTCATTTTACAGACATTACGAATACCAATGACATTAATTTATCTTTTGGTTATTTTATACAAAAATTAGTCACGCCAATGCAGAAACCGTGAATGAATCAGTGACACTAGAGTCAATAAGAAATTTTTTTTTTATTCTGTAAAATGTTCTGACAATATGCGTCAGCTGAATTCATTTTGAATCCGAAGAAGTCTCAGTTAAGTACAGGTGTACGAAAACATTTCACTGAAATAATTGCAAATTCAGTTCTTTCTCGCCGATTCAGTTGAATCTCAACTGCGTCGTAAATGTTTTATGAGCAAATATACAAACAATTTTAATTCAATTTATATATCGTGTTACAGTTTCAGCAACAAAAACGTGTCAATTGTTATCTCTCTTTACATTGCTTTCAAATAAGCAAAAGTGGTTGGTCTGTCTTGTATAAAAAATTTTCAAATAGTAATTAAATATTTGCTGTACATCCGCAAGTTAGGACTTTTTAATTATGGAGGCCACAGATTCTTATTCGTGTTGTTTTTGCGAGTTTAATTTTTTTATTCTGAAAAGTAACAGGTATCACAAAACCGTTACATATAAATGTAAGAAATTGTTTGTACTATGTAGTCAATTTTTCAGAATATTTGTTTCTTTAACTTCGGCTAGTTATTTACTATATTATATTTTCTTGAAGTCAATAACTAGCCAAAATTATTATGTAACCAAATGTTTTGAAAAAAATACAATTCATAGTACAAACAGTTTCAAATATTTCTATGAAACGATTATACCAGATTTGCTCCCCTTCATGATAGAATAATTAAACTTTCAAAAATAACATTAATAACGACCCGTTGACTTAATTTCAATTTTAATATGTCGTTGTTATACTACAAGTTTGCCAATAAATCATCAAATTTTGTTATATATTTTCGGCCATTACATGCGTGGTATTTCAGGCAAGTTCTAAATATTTGTTTTGTCTTGTTTAGCAACAAGTGTATACACTTTGTTTTTGATAATAATATTATTGTTGATATATTATAATGGAAAACCTAAACGATTCCTCAGCCGTCAGATAATATGCCATGTGCTCCGGCTTATATTTTTAAATATATATTAAGTTGGTAACAGAACATTAAGTAATTAAATTTCGGAACCATACAATTTACAATGTTGCTAAGTAATTAACCGCCAAAATATTTGTCAAGTAGGTTACATCAGCATAATCTTGAAAATAACTTCTCTGATATCTTACCAAACTGATAGTACGTATTTATATAAAGTACCATTGTACCTACCATTAGTCGTGTTGTCAAATTGTCTGCTTGGCTAAATAGCTCAAAAATTTATTAATGAATCATGTTATTATAAACTCCAATCCTCACTTTGCACCTGTCAATTAAAAACATTTAATAAGGAATTCAAAATGTATGACCTGTGACTAAAAGGACGTCAAGAAGTTATAGACCGTTGTTTAAACAAGGTACTACTGGCTCTTAGTTGTGAAAATAAATTAATTGCTGAAACATATGTATTAAAAACCAGCTATGTCTAAATATGCACATCTTTACGCATCATGTCGTCAATCCGTGAAAGTACAATTTTTTTAAAATTTGTTTTTAAATATTTGAAATAAGAAACAAAAGATTTCGTAAATATTATATATATACATATATATATATATATATATATATATATATATATATATATATATATATACATACATACATACACACACACATTCTTTCATACGTACATTTTCTTCTTATACAGTCGCATACCGTTCGAATTAACTCGAACAAACTTGGTAGGATGGACTTCAGTCCCCTAAAAAAAAATACTGCGTGGGTTGCAAAATAGTCCCAGTAAACTTTTGGGCCAGATTACCAAATACGATAATCCTTTCGTATATAATTCACTTGCTCCAAGTTATTACACTGTTGTTTGGAAAATTGCCACAGGGAAAACCATTTAAGTTTTTGTTTCGAAAAGATATTTAATCGTTGAACAATTGGGGTACATTCAGGAATGTAAATTACTCATGACCAACGCCATATAAATATAAGTAGGTGTAGCTGCAAATGATTTAGATTAAACCATTTTTTTTTTGTACTTTGTAGCTAAGATACTACTCGTTAAAGTACCGAAAGTAGAAAATATTAAAATAAACGAAAACTTTAAAAAGAATGTTTCAAAACGTTTGCGAACTATATTTTAATAATTCATACGCATACACGCCCATAAACCTACAGCACAATTGGGGTCGCAGTGGCCGAGGCGATCCGGGTTCGATTCCCGGCGGGTGGTGGGGGATCGGTTCCCGGATTTTCGTATGAGGGAATCGTGCCGGACGATGACGCTGGTCGGCGGGTTTTATCGGGGATCTCCCGTTTCCCCCGCCCCTTCATTCCAGCGCTGCTCCATACTCACCTCATATCACCCATCACCAGCGCTAACGACCTCGATCCTAAGCGCTGACCAAAATCTCTCACTCTCTCACTCCTAACACAATTTACGTTTTTTCTGACCGTGTTTTGTTTTTCATAATTTAAATGTCAAATATTCTGATACCAGTGAATAAACTGCTATAAGCCAACCGCGAAAGTAATCATACAATATGGTGATCACAGCAAACGCGTTGAGAAAATTGATCGTGTCGGTATAGAATGGGTGTTAGGCCACTTTCGCGCTCGGCAGTGGACGGTTCTATAACCAGAAAGTGGCCATGCGAGCACCTTGCGTCCAAGTCTTACAGAGATTATTGGAGTCCCGTTCATGATCTTGGAGTATGAGGCACGGCGGGTGATATTCTGGGAGAGGGGTTAGGGGGGGACAAGGGTTCCAAATAGCATGGTCGAAGGGGAACAAGTAGGAGAGGGGGAATGCTCGTACAAGCAAGGGTAACCGCATCCGAGCATGAAGAATAGTCGCCATAATTTCCAATTACACCGACCAGACAACTGGACGAAATATGGCGGCCGCGTGACTCATAACTCCACGTAAACAAACCTCATTACTAAAACGCTATTCCCACACCCCCTACATTTTTTTTCCACCTCGGACACTGAATTTTTTTCAACTTCTCACCATCCGAAGACATTCCCTTCGACTTACTCCTTTCTTTTTTTGTATTATCCTGTTCGGTTCCTTAGCTGCTTCATGCTTCAATTCTGGGTGATTTACCGTCACAGCACGCTTTCGGTACTCCGACACCTTCTTCTGTTCCCTTCTACCCCTTCACACTGCCCGGCCAGTCGAGTAACATGCTTGCCATCAGCTCATGATATACGGGAATAATTCAGAAATCAACGATAACGAGCTGGTAAGGACTGATTAATTACGGGACCGTACAAGGGTAGTCGCGTGAAAAAATACTGCTTGTGTCTCGAAATTAAAATGCATGTTGAGCAACTTTCAAGAATTAGTTACAAAGGAATATATATATATATATATATATATATATATATATATATATGTACATACACACACATCCATCCTTCATAGAACTCTGGACGCATATAGCTCGATAAGATATTTTTGATGATGATTCCAGTCATGCCACTAATGTAAGTCTATTTTGGAAGCTTTCATGAAATACAAACAACAGCTCACCATGAAAAAAAAAATATATATTTAATGTAATTTTTGTAAGTAAATAACGTTTCAGTTGTCGCTATAGCTGTATAACGCTTATGCTAAATATTTTTTTTTATTTTATTATTTTCTTTTTTGGCGCTTACTCATAAACCTGTAATGAGAACAACTTTCTTTATTCCCGATTTGCCTTCTGATGAATTTCTCCACTGGATGAAATATTTGCTTTCATAGTTTTACAGAAAAATTTGTTGGTGATATTTAAACTTGCGATAACAGATTTTTACTGAGTAAAACAGTGATGACCTCAGAATGAAATATATTACAAAATATTAAAAAAGTTTTTCGCACTGGCAGATATTCCAGACACGAAATACAAAAAGTTTGGTGTTTATAAAATGCACATTTAGTATTTTCATAATTCATTCGAATATGTACTTTTTGTTAACATGTGTGTATAAGAAACCATTTTACCGCACGTACATTATGATACATCTTTAAGTAATTATGTTATTAAGTGTAGAAGTGTTGTTTAAACAATTCTATTACTTTACTACAGGTACTATTTTAATTTGTTTAGTCTCTTATGAAAGTATTTAAAATATTTCCAGCTGTTCCTTTTCATTCTTGAGTTAGGTAAACTACTTATACTACCTGACGATTGAGGGACTTAGATATATATAGTGGTGTAAGTCAATTAAAATAGTTTTCACGTAAACAATTTTTTGTAATCACGTGGTAAAATGCAATATTCAAATGAAATTCTTAAATACAGATAACTGTGAAATATTTTTAAAGAATATTCATTATAAAAATGTATGTAATATAAGTAAATAGGGCACTACAAAATATTTGTGACTTACGCCACTATGAATCTCAACTCTTAAATTTTCAAACATGTTAGAATAAAGATTCTGCCTTTCAATGCCAAGTCAAGATCTCTTAAAATACAACGTACGTGTACAACGATATTACAGATTAAAATAATACATCACAAATTTTCTAAGGAATTGAATCAGTTTATTAAATGCTGGAATCTCTATGTTTTAAGAATTATGGATACGCATTAATGTAGTCTACGAATGAATATACGTGTACGTTAGTTGAAGTGTATGTATGTAAACAAACAGTCATATATCGATGGCACAGTTCAAAAGGAAACAACTCAAAATTCCCAGTTTTGTGTAAAATGCATATAGAAATATTTCCGTTTCGCCCCGAAATCAGTTAATAAACATATTTGCTTGGTGTTAATTTGAAGCCAAAATACAGAGGTTGCTATTTAAGGTGTTTAAAATGTTTATAGTCTGCTTTTGCTGAAATTATTACACATTAAAATAAAATAATACAGTTCCTCTCTCTCTCTCTCTCTCTCTCTCTCTCTCTCTCTCTCTCTCTCTCTCTCTCTCTTTACTGGCAATTAGAATAAAGTGCCATGTTATTACAACAATACAACAAATGAATTTGTGTTGTTTTCTTTTAAACTCAAAAAAAGTTGAATTATATATATATATATATATATATATATATATATATATATATATATATATATACACACACACACACACACATTTATGTCAGATTTAAAATATACATGCATGTAAACGTATATTACAATTAACATGTTGCTGTAAGCTAGGCCGCAGGAACTTCAAAGGCGGTGGAAACCGAATACTCTTTTGCCTTCTCTCTTTATCGTCATACCCTGCATTCAACTTGAGAAACTGTATGCAATTTTCAGCGCTCTTTGGTAAAATGTGGTGTTTTCTGAATTACCTTTACCGGAAATTGACAAATTTTAAAAATTAGTGACATCATCATCGTATTATTTTGGCGCCGGTATCACAAGAGACTCTAAAGGTATTTCCTGATGTGGGTGATTTTCAGACTTTATTTAAATTCACACTCTCGTAGAATAATTGTCAATTTAACATGTTAAGCCGTATTTTTAAAAATCCAGATAGACAGTGTCAGCAATCCACAGATGTATGTATAATAGTGAGTATGTCTTTACGGCATACGTTTTAACATTCTCTATACATGTTGATTAAAACTTTTAACAACTTTTGATTTAGCTGCAACAAATTCTTGACACATAAACATAAATATTAGATATCATACACCATAAAAACTTTCTTGCATAGTATTCACACTTTTGATTACACCAAAGAAGTTATTATTTTCCATCGTTACCAAGACAATTTCCATTTTTCATAGAGCTCTCTTTTTTTTCAGCATAGATATAGAATCACTGGACTTTTTGCTTGAAGAATTACATGATATGGACTGAATTGAAATTCAACATATAAACCAAACTAACGCAATAAAAATTGTTTAAGACATTGGGAACCAAAAACTGTAAACAAGTATATTAAGTCACATTTTTACAATATAGATAAACAAATTACAGCTGGTATTTTAACCAATGGTACAACATAATCATAATTATTTTTAAAAGTCATTAATTTTTCTGAAACGTCACAGAGCGTCGCCAGTTAATCAGATAATGAATATTTTGTTCATTGTATTATTCACTTTAAAAAAAATGTTTCATGAAAAAAATTACATTTTTAAAATCCTTTTACAGTGGATGAGTTATTTGTATCTGCCTGACGCTAGTTCTCCTTACTTTGTATTCTGCTTAAGCACAGTTACACAAATATTCATTTGTACATTTTTTTACTGGCTCAATCATTCTAATAATATGTGTTATTGATAACTTAATTAACATAAATGGATACTTAAATCGACATAAAATTGTAGCAGAAAAATAGTCATGATTTTTATCCTTTTTCTCTAAGGACAGCAAAGTAAAGAAACAAACAGATATGAATATTGATACCACGTGTGGAGACAAAAAGATTAAAAAAAATTAGACACCATATTTGTTTAAAGATTAAAAAAAATACACTGTTCACTTCCTCGAATGTTTTTTTTTTCTGCGTCGCCACTTTTTGCTGTATACTTGAATAGAGTGATGGTTTTGATTTTCTCCTGGTCTCTCCTTCTTCGATGACGTAGAACAGCTACTTGCCAGCAGGCAATCGAAGTGCGGACTCGTCCTCGTTGTCGACTTCAGCAGTGCTCCAATCCTAGACTGAGCATTTCGTCAGTCAGTTGAATGTTATTCGTGATCGTTGTCGTGACAGTCTACAGCCAGGTTTGTATGCGCCGTCTAACAATGTGTCTTGAGTTACGTTATGTCAGTTTCCATTAAAACATTGACAAATAATAGAATAATTCGATAATAACAAACAAGAGAATCATATTCAGGAAGACTTCAACGACAACAACATAGTAATCTCACAGGAGGTCTTCAAGCAAACGGAACCCACTCTGTCAACAATACCAAATGATGCTTAAATAAAGAACTTCTTGATTTACGAATACCTATATCAGATGACGAGAAGTAATATTGTTTTTTCCTATATTTTTCTTTTCACTACCTTTTTGTAAATGTGTGTGTTTGTGGGCTTTTTCACAGAGTATTTTTCTCCTGCTGGATATTCTAAACTTGGTCTACGGGTGTGTAATATTCCTTGAGTGCTCGCATATTAAAATTCCCTATGAAAGCTTTTGTGGCCGGATCACTCAGTTCGTAATTGTTTTCGTTGTTTATCCCAGACACAGAATAAGAACCATGGTAGAGAGGGAAAAATTTCTTAAATAGATGCGACCAATGCTGGATCACATAATTAACCCGCACTGATACCTGTCGACCTAGGTTGAATGTTTTTAGCTTTAATTTTACTGAATGTATTTTCCTCTTCTCAGCAGACTGAATTAGTCTCATTTCGACCAGCTTGCGTAATTCTTCTCTAGCGTCCTGCTAACTGACATCTTCCTTTTGTGTATTGTAGAGAAACTTGGGTAGTAAATTAGGGTCATACACAATACTCTCCCTGCCTGTTAAGGCCTGATTCACAATGCGCAGTCAGCAGTCGACTGCCGACAGCCGACTGCTGGCAGTTGGCAGTCGGCAGTCGAATACAATTCACAATGTGCAGTCCATCAGTCATTATGTTTTTTGCATTATTTTTAAAAACTGCTATTTAACAATTGGCCATGTTTTGAACATATTGTTTTTAAATTTTTAAAATCGCTTAGTTTGCTTTTAGAACCATATATAATCTCTTAAAACAATATTTGTTTACATCACGTGATTACGAGAGTAACACCTGATTGGTTGGAATTTTTCGGCAGTCGGCAGTCCAGCAGTCAGAGATAAAGATCGCAATCTCCGACTGCTGAACTGCGGACTGCTCGACTGCGGACTGCACTTTGTGAATACACACATCTTAAGGTACATATTAATCTCTGACAGCCGACAGCGGACTGCCGACTGCTGACTGCCGACTGCGCATTGTGAATCAGGCCTAAGGCTTCGTAAGGAGTCATAAATGTAGATTCGTGCACAGTGTTGTTCGTTACAAACACAATCATTGATATCTTGCTTAACTAGTTCTGGTGTGAATCGTGGCACATAGACCTTAACATATTGCCCAAAATTTTCATTTTACACTCGATGGGATTACCTTGAGGATGTCTTATTGCAGTTGTTGGGGGAACAATGTCTAAATTTTAAGGCCTTCTTGCCAAGCTTTTCCTGTAAATTGGGTTCCCTTATCTGATAAAACACAGTTTGGTTTACCAACCTCTTCTATGAATGTCTTCAACTTGTTCAATACGGTTTTTGCATTTGCCAGCTTTATAGCGGATAGTTTAGCAAACTTGGTAAACACATCCATGATCACAAATATGAACGTTACTTTTGCTTGTGATTGTGGGAGTGGCCCAAACAAATCAACTGACAATAGTTCAAGTGGTCTTGCAGGAATGATAGATTGTAGTTTTCCACACCAGGATATTTGTTGTGGTTTACAGCGCTGGCGTCTCTTGCAGAATCTAATTGTATAGGTTACCTTCTTCTGCATACCCTTGAAGTAAAACTTGCGCCTAAGGGTCTCAAATTTTTTCTTTATTCCTACAGGTCTAGTACATGATGAATGTACAAAATTAACCCAATTTGAAATTCTTGAGGCACAACTAGCTTCCAATCATTTTCAAAATTATTCTTCAAACTGCTATGATGAAACAAAATGTTCTCGTCAGTTATACAAAAAACCTTATGTATTTCTTGGCTGAGATCAGTACCACTTAATTTGCTAATTACATTTTTACAGAATGCATCAGTCTGCTGTTTACTCTGGATATTCTTGAATTGCTCTTCCCACAACTGGCTTGGCTGAAACTGAGTATGAGCTGAAGCCACGCTGAAATCCTTCAGTTTGTGTTCAGCATCAATTAAGCTAGGTTATTCTCCAGTAACTCGACTTAGATATTCCACAGCTACATTCAGTGTTCCTTTAATGTGCCTGTATTCTATATCAAACTCTTGTAGTACGAGTTGCCATCTGGTGAGTCTACTATTGAAAATGCGACCAGTCTTTAAACTTAGCAGAGCCTGATGAGCCGTTAAAAGTACTATTATTTCGCTATGGAAAAGTTACGATATTTCTGAAGTACCCATACAACACATATTTCTTTTTCAGTGACGGTATAATTTCTTTCCGCATTATTTAAAGTACGACTGGCCAAGGCGACAGTTTACTTAACGCTTGTGCTATATACGTGCTAACTTTGCTCCTAAAGCATATGGTGCGTCTGTGTACAGTAAATAATCCTGACCAGGTTGTGGGTGATATATCACGTGTTCAGTCAGAAAGAGATGCTTGACTGCTTCAATTGATGCCTGCTCAACTTCAATCCATTTCCATGTAACGTTTTTCTTGAGTAGTTCATACAGAGGCAGAACTTCTTTAGACACCTGATTAGAATAGACTCGATAAAAACCCACTATTCCTAGGAATGCTCTCAACTGTTTTACTGTATCAGGAATCAGAAATTGAGCTATTGCAGATAATTTTTCAGGAGTTGTTTTAATTCCATCAGGGGTAATTATATGGCCTAAGAAAGAGGCCTCACTTCTACAAAATTGAGATTTCCTTAATTTTATAGTCATGGCAGCAGCTGCAATTTTCGATAGTGCAAAGTTTAAATGCTCCAGATGTTCTTCAGAGGTTGCAGATGTAATTAGTAAGTCATCTACATAGGCCCTTGCAAATCTCTCACACTCTTTTCCTAGAGTCAGGTCCATACATCTTATAAACTGGGCGACTGCATTACATAACCCGAAGGGTTAATACCTGAAACACATATTGCTGACTCTTAAATAAAAAGCTAGTGCATTGCTTCTAGGGGCAGTTGCCAGTATCCATGGGTCATGTCCAATGAGCTGATATATTTCACCCCCTGGTACAATCTGAGCAATTATTCTAACATATGTGGAATTCACAGTTATTTTGTTAACACGGCGAGCATCTAAACAGATTCTTAGTGACCCGTCACTGTTTCTGACACACACCATGGGACTATAATAAGGACTGGAACCATGTTTTATTACGTCACATTTGAACATTTGCTTAACATAATTGTCAGCGTCTTCTTGGTATTTAGTGGGAATTGGATACGATTTTAGGTGAAAGTGTTCATTAGGCATTACTTGAATATGTGCCTTAAATAACCTGTTTCTGCCAGGTTCCTCAGAAAATATAGGGTTGAAGGTAGATAACAGCTGCTGAAGTATTACTTTCTGAGAACTGTTTAAGGACTCCCACCTTAGTAACTGCCATGTAAATATCTTCATTGGTAGCCAACTCATGCCTAGCCTAACTAACCTGTTCACTACTTTATCTGCATAACTCCAATGGGTTGGATATGTCACTGTGATAGTAGCTAGGTCAGGTGCACTTACCATCCAACCAACAAAATCTAGCATTATTTTATACAGTGTTAAGAAATCGACTCCTAATATAACTGGTTTTGTCAGACCTTTAATAATCAACGCAGCAGCTTAGGTCTGCCTAAGCCCTCAATTTGCAAGAGAGCTTGTTTATTAACCACTGGTTAGATTTACTAGTAGCTCCTATTATTCTCAGTCTGGGAACAGGTAAGCACCTCAATTTATATACAGAAGCCAGAATTTCTTCACATAACTTCTCTGAGAGGCAGCTAATTTCAGCACCACTGTCTAACAGACATGGGACAGGAATACCATATAAAATTAAGTTTAACTCTGAGCACAAAATTTCTTTAGATACAACAGTCTCTTCAAGAGGTTCTGTCAATAAAAATTCCCTATCAGTTTCACTTAAGGTGACTGTGTTCACAAATGTTGTCATTACAGCACTTGAAAATTCTTGTTTGATAGTACTGGGCAGTGATTTAATCATTTTTTCGGATCCCTTGTAAGTACTTCCTCCTACAGAGGTCAGTAAACAGGACCCCACATTACCGATCTCTACTTGTTTAAAGTTTTATCTTGAGTACTGCCACTTGGTATTGTGTTTGCAGTACTTCACGAAGTAGAAAGTGTGTTGCTGGGGACAAATGCTGGCGATCCCAAAGTACTGCTGTGTGATAAATAATATGGTAGCGTCGGCCAAACACAGGGCTGTGGTCAGTTATAGTTGACACTGGCCATTTAATATATTACCTGTGCATTTACTTCACTGGCTGAGTTATAGTTGTGCTGCTTATCACGACAATTCGATATCAAAGGTTTACCTGGAAAATCTTTCCTTCTTTTTGGTGAATTAGGTTTGACTTTTTGGTGATGTTGGTGATATATGAGAGGTATGTTCCTGTTCGTTCTGCACAGAGAAAAAGGTTTGGTTGATTCAACCGTATACATATTTGTATATGGCCAAACAAGTATGTATTTGATTCAACAAAAGTTTTGTTGGCTGAACAACACATGAAACGTGCCAAGTGCTGGCTTTGTTGTCCTAACAAAATGTACATTTAACTGGACTAAACCATCCTCTTGGGATAACTATACCAGCCAGGCAACCAAAAATAATGTGTTGGTTCAACTGTTACACGCTTGTTTGGCCATATACAAACATATATACGGTTTAATCAACCAAACCTTTTTCTCTGTGTGTTCGGGTTGATTTTTAGATTCTTCGCCTTGCTTTATTTGCATCTTGCTGTTTTCTCATATTTTACCATCCTCTTTTCCTGTAGTTACCTCTATACTTGTGTCCTTTCTCTGAATAATAACTAGACTGTGGAATGACGTTTGCAGACTGATATTCTTCTTCCTCATCATAATAAGCATTATCCATTGAGTATTGATTTACTCTGTGAACGCTATCATTTCTAGGTGGAGCTCGGTAGTCGTTTTGTGGATAGCTTCTATACCTAGGTTCAGGAGAGTGGTTGGGTTGCTCTTCGATATCCAGTCTACTGTTATGTTTTTGCATCCTATCAATACGCTCATAATTGAGTAGATCTTCCCTAAAAGATGCTAGGTCACCACCGGTCCAATGGGTCTGATAGTGATAAGGCAATTGGTGGATCAGCATTGCGATGAATTCTTCATCGGAAATGGGAGGTTCCAGGTGTCTGGATCTTTCGTACATATCACTAATATGTGTCTCTAGACTGCGACCTCTTCCTGGTATGAACCTTTCAGAACGCAATTTCGCCTTAAGGTTTCCTTGTATTTGACTGCTCCAGAAGTGATCAATAAATTTTAATAAATTTTTCTTTGAAACTAGCTAGAGTAGAGCACTGTGGTCGAACTGTAGATTCTAATACGAGATTGAGACAACGCAAGGTTTCGTTCTCAATCAAACCAAACAAAGAAGCATACTCATCTAATTTTGTGAGAAAATTAGTAGGATTTTCACCGAGTTTTCTCTCAAATTTCGGTATTTTCTCAGCCCACATCTTAGCTGGATGGTGGAAAAGTGTGCTGCTAATGGATGTGGAGGTGCTAGCAATACTGACTGGAAGTAAGTTGGTAGACTGTGGATTGGTTACAGGGTTAGGGTCTGGGTTAGAGGTTCTTTGAGCTGCTTCTGGTAATGAACTCGGCAAAAATCTATTTGATACGTTCAGCGAGAGCTGATTAAACCTGCTCTCTATCTCTTCACATCTATCGTCCACTACATTGTGGTTACTAGACATAAGTTGAGTAATTGAGTTTATTTGGCTACTATTCATATCTAGAGTACCCTCTATAAATAATAAACAAAAATGTGATTTCAAATAATCTTCTGTACCGCTTATACAGGTTGAGATATCGAGATGATTTTTGATAGGAAAGAAGCTTATGTAAATATCTACAAATCAAATTAAGGTTTTTATGAAATTCAAAAATTAAGTAGGTGAAAAGCAGTAAAATGTTACAGTCTCCCCAAAAAAGAGAATGATCACGGATAAATAATTCAACAGTCGTTTCTTTTTGCCAACCTACTCATAAATAAAACCTCTTTTGACTGTAGCCACTACATACGAAATAATTATCACGGCATGCCTTTAACATACACTCAGGTATTGTATAAAGTTTGTCGTGTGGAAGGGGTGGGGTTACGGGTTCGTATCCCGTGCAAAACTTTGCGATGGGAATTACTATGACGTCATACGAGCATATTGCACGCGCTCTCTACATTGAGCTGAGACAATTAATTATAGTTCACTGTTATTGAGTACGCTAGCTGTTAAATGCCTTCATTGCCTTCATCGCATATCTTATCGAGTATTACTGTTTACATTACATAATTTCACGCGGGCAATAACTATCTTTTGTACAGCAAAAATAATATCGATTGCAACTTTTGAGTTATTTCTCCGTGGTAAATATTCACTTTTCGGGAGTTCTGTAACATTTTACTACTTTCCACACCCGTAATTGTCAATTTTCGAAAAATCCTGAGTTATGTTTTTAGATATTTACTTACGCTTAATTTTAAAGAAAAAAACCACCTCGATAACTGAAATGGTTCAGGTGATACGGATGATTTATCGAAAATACGTTTCATTTATTACCGACTTTCAAGGACGGATTTTGAAAAATCCTAATACTACATTTAGACAATTACATGAGCACCATATTGATGCAATGATCACCTCGATATCTTCAGTGATTGAAGAGAAATAGAGGATGTATTGAAGATACGTTTAACGACTTTTCATCCTCTTAATTTCCGAATTTCGAAAAATCGAAAAACTATGAATTATATATTTCCTCAGGCAATGTTTTGAAGTAAAAATATTAACAATAAATCATCATGTTAGAGAGTTATCGAGAATTTCGCGAAAGGAAACACGTTTTTCCTCGTTTAAATTCTTTAATTTTCGATTTTCAAAAAATTATTATTATTATTATTTTTTTTTTTTTTTTTTTTTTTTTTTTTTTTTTTTTTTTTTTTTTTTTT
>PNEQ01093441.1:0-108586 GCA_003012365.1 Medauroidea extradentata | reverse complement strand
AATGGTGGTAATCCCATCCTCTCATTTCTACGAGCAGACGCGTTGTCATCTTCATTTCGCAGAAGCGCCATTGCTAGGAGAAAGGGGGCCGGGAAGCGAAGAAGAACTGCTCTCGCTGTAGCTGTTAGGTGGTTGTTGACCTGAAAACTTCACTAATTGTTTCTAAGCCCAGAGCTTCTGGGGAGGAGATAAGATATTTGAATATCATTAGTTATTGAAATGAGGTCGTGATTAA
The DNA here is from genome assembly GCA_003012365.1 of Medauroidea extradentata. Lineage (NCBI taxonomy): Eukaryota > Metazoa > Arthropoda > Insecta > Phasmatodea > Phasmatidae > Medauroidea > Medauroidea extradentata. The sequence goes on along the minus strand of PNEQ01093441.1, from coordinate 108,351 downwards.
CATTCTGTTTGCAGCGGCAGCCGATTTGTTCCCATGTTTATAATGCGAGTGTGGGCCGGCCTGGGTGCTGCCTTCAATAAACTCACGCAGTGTCGGCGCGATTGTTTTTGTACGTGTACGTAGCGCTGGTCAAATAGCCTGTTATTGGCCGGTAGCCGCTGCTCCCACTGTGTCGAGCGAGATGCATCCGCTGCAGTAAGTTCTGATCGGAGGATACACTAACGTGTATAAAATATTGAAGAGCAGACATGTCCAAATTATAAAATTGTGGAAGAAAGTGATACAACTCGTAGTAGTTTTTAATAGTTATTCCTCAATTAACATAACATCAACTTGGTTAGTAGCGGCAAATGAAGCATAAACAATGCGTGTTTTCTTGGACTAATTAAAATTATTTGATATAAAAATAATAACCGTAACAGACGGAATTTTTAACATATCCATACTTCATTTTTTTTAGCTAATAAACGAGAACAGAACATGTAATTTTTATTGCAGGATAATACAGTGTACATATGTTAAAATATTGCAAGGCAATATAAAATAACATTAAATAATATAGATAGAAAATAAACAAGTGACAAACTGAGATGCAACACGCACTAGACAACAAACATAGGAATGTGTTGGTTAAGACCAACCCAAGAGATATAATTAAGAATCTCGTATTAATTTTATTGCATTCCAATAAATTGTATCTAGTGTTTTCAGTTGCCCTATTATAAGGTTTGCGATGACAGATTACAGCCTGACAGCTTGTAAATTAGTTGTACAAAAATACGTTTAAGTTACATCTGATCAAGTATTTCTGTGTAAGTTATCCGCCTGCAAATACTTCACGAAAAATTTGCGATATAATTTTATGTATGATACCAACCACCAAAGGAAATGTAGAATTTTCGATTTCGTGCTTAAATTTGACTTTATTATATCCAAATTGTTTTAGACAACTAAACACGTATTATAATAAGCATCATAATACGATCGATAACTGTCATGTAATTGTATTTCTTATTTTTTACAATAATTGTTATTTTATTTATTTTACTGTTATTATTAGTTTATTATTACTGTTGTTACTATTATTTTCGTCGGCTCTCTCTCTCTCTCTCTCTCTCGTGTATCTAGTTTTTTTGTAAAAAGTGATTTAGTAACGGTTATTATTATTTGTACTTACGGTCATTTCTATGCGGCCTTGTTGTGAAAGGTGATTACCTCTCCTAGTAGCCTACATGACATTACAAAAATTTTACTATAGCTACGTTTACAACTTGTTCGACGTGAATGAAATCGTTCAATCAATAACGGCAATCGTGACGAATGCAATACGTCACCGTATTACTACAAAGGTTAAAACTAGAACAAATTATCACCATTGTTTTTCCGAACATTAATTTTTTGTTTAGACGCAAATATCACTTTTTTAGGATATATAAAATCATAAAATATTGATAGTAATGAACAATTAGCTATGTTCAGACGCTATGTCAAACAACGTACAAAATTTTGACGAAAATGACTGGCTTAGAAATATCAATGATAAAGTCCAGTCCAATCCATCTATATTTTGAAATTATGCAAATGTAATGAAAAATGGATATAAACAAGTCTATAATATATTCGACAATGATAAAGTTCTCAGTGACAATATCAGAATAGGAAATCATTTTGTTAAACACTTCGCCGATGTATAAAACATAAATAGTACCACAAACACTCATTTATAAGGATATTTTATTTATTTTATCAAATAAATTATCTGGTAGTTAACATGCTTTAATTACATGTAAAACTACTACAACAAATGTATTATAAGTTTTAATCTACACATATAGCAACATAATATCCAGTAAACAGGTTTATGCGATATATCTTTCTCGAAGTAAGGTTTTTGATACATTTCAGTACTCACTAATCCTTCTACAAATTACATAATTTTGGTTTAAGTAGTCATTATGTTAATTCAATTTACATTTACTTAGCGAGCAGAAATTTCGCTGTAAGATACATACCAAGTATTTACTGCTCCATCTGGTGTGCCACAGTATGGATCTTTGTCTCCTCTTTTACTTAATGTGTTATTAATGATATGACTTTTACTCTACATAAGTCTAAGGTTCTTTTGTATGCTGATAATTTAAAGATTTACCCTACTATGTGTACAATAAATTACTGTATACTGTTACAGAATGATGTAAATGCTATTACTAAATGGTGGCTACTGAATGGTTTAAAATTAAATGACTTTAAACCACAAATTATAAAATTTTCTCGTAAAAGAAATACGATTAAATTAATGTAGATGTTATACATAGTACTATAGTATATTAATTTGAAAATCTCAATATCTACGTGATCTCTCTGTGATATCAAATATTAAACTATTATTATAATCTGTATGTAACTGTAATTTTACATACAATTTTATATATAAACGACATGCTCACCATTACATTAACAATAAATATAATAGCGAAACAAATAAAACATTAGGTTTATCAAAATATTTAACATTCACTTTTTACTGTCTTGGATTCTATACTATGCCTTTATTATGATTTTGTCCGAGATAAATTACAGTTCGGTTCTGTAGTTTGGAATTCAATAATTAATAAAGACTCAAACACAATTGAAATGATACACAAAATCTATTTAAGTTCATCTTTAATAAACAACTTAAGAAAGAATCTGAACATTTGTAACATGGACAAACTACTATTAGGATACTCAACACGCAAGCACTAAAACAACGAAGATAAGCTTTCTATGCGGAGTTCGTTTCCAAACAGTTTTTTTTTTTTGCGAAGGATCACAGTTCCCAAATGTGAAATAAAATAGGGCTCAGAGCCTCTATGTAAACTCATTCATCACCTATTTTTGTAGCGAATCACAAAATATATGATTACAAGAAGTTGCGTAAACATTTGTAAGGAAGTGAAAGGACAAACTGATCCATTTAGATATAACAAACTGACTATTCATTATTCTTGTAGCTTATAACTGTACATAATAACTTTCTATTTTATAAACACTGAAATCAATTATTACAGTACAAGTGTCGAGTCTTTTTTTTAATCACTAAACTTTCACTGTAGATCTATATACTGTTTCGCGATTTAATTTAATTTTTCTGTATGTGTATACATACATTTATTAATATATATATATATATATATATATATATATATATATATATATATATATATATATATATACGTAAGTATAAGTATTTTATGTATGTATAGGTACGTTTGTTGTGTTCCACGTACGTATGCGTACATGTATTGTTTTGAGACCTTTTTATGTGTTTTTCTGTCTTTCTGTATGCTATGTTGCATCATAGCCAAATGTTATAGGTTATTCTGTTGGTTGGCACTTAAATAAATATTATTATAGCAATACGACAGCTACACAAGTATAGGAAATTCTGAAATAATTTTTTCTGAGCATTGGAAAGTATAGAAAATTTTAGACCAACATAATTCGAGCTGCAGTTAAGAATAATACTTGTATCACTGTTGAAGCTACAAAGTCACACAAAAATGTTATTCACGAATGCTCATCAATATTACACATTCCGGGATGTGAACTTTACGAATTTCTCTTTTTTTTTAACGATACATAATTACTTCCGATTTTTTTCCCAGTACGAGTGTTAAGGCCTCGCTCATTAGTTTTGCGGTGGTTTCGATTTTTATTTTATTTTAACGCAAATGAATACAAATATCAAAAATTCATTTTGGCATTTTAACACTTATATATCATAGTTTGTATATGAATTTTTCTGTTGCGATAAACCGAACGGATTTTTATATTTTTGCCCCTGAAATATCACGTATTTTGTAGTCAAAATAAGACAAAAGGAATCAAAATAATTATTTTTTTGCTAGCAAGCGGTACATTATTGAAAAAAAACGCCCTGGCGAAATTGTGTACCGTATGACTGTGCACAGTCAAATTTTTTCAAAGTATTTGGTTAAAAAATATTCTAATTGTTTGCAATTGTTTGAAATAAATGAAAGCTCATGGCCTTAACATGTTGTGTTTATGTTGTCCCAACTTGGGAATACTTTTGATTTTCACAGCCACTGAGTGGTGCCACAGAGGCGCGCTTGGTGATTGTTTGAACTTATACTCGGATTATAAGTTCAAGAACTCACCTTACGAGTTTTCAGGTGAATTTTTAATAAAATTGTTGTTTAACAACTGATGCTTGATTCTACAAATACGGAACGCAGTATTTGATCTCTTAGAAATTGTATTTTAGTAAATAAGTTATATTAATCACAGCACACAATTTGTTGCGATAATTTTTTTTTTATATTAATGCTTACAAAGTGATTTTGTATAAAACAGTAGTAATGGTGCACAAAAAAAGTACGATAAGGTTTTTTTCTTTTTTCCCAATGAAAATGTAATACTGAAAAAAACATTCTTTCTGCTCAGAAAATTACATTTTCATGAAAGAAAAATATCCAAAAATAATTAATTAATGACAATGTTACGTTATTTATGAAATTTCGTGCTGTTTAGTAAAATTTATTATTTGGGAGCTAAATAAACGCGAAGGCATAATTTTTCTTTACCATGAGAATATAATTTTATATGCATACAACAAAAGCTCATTTTAATGTAATTAATTGTTGCTCCATTAAAATTAATTTAAATTCTTGCAGTTGAGCAAGTAAAGTTTTATCTAATCAAGGCGTTCTTGAACTGGTTACAGAATCTCCAATCGGTTGATTTACCATGATCATTTTTGCTAATAATTTAATTACAAGCACTCGTATGTAATTCAGTATTCTCACTTTAGTAGAAATCCGTAAAACATGTAAAAACAGGCGTGTTGAAAAAAATCAAATTATTTTTATACACGTTCATTCAAATATCTAGGGCAGACCTACCATAGTTATTGTGAAAATCGTGTGCATTTCGCTTTACTCTATTAGTAACTTATTTCATGCTTTCGATGACGTTTCTTGCCATTCGTAGCAGTTTCCATACACGTGATGAAAAGTAATTAATTGAATGATGTTTACGAAGGAAACTTGGCACTGCTGTCTATGTATTCAAAAATAAAAAATATTTTTTTCGGTGCCTAGCAAATTTCAAAACTTTTTTATCTCAGTATTAAAAAAAATAACAAAAATATAAATAATGCGACTAATGCCAAGCCATAATCGTCGAGAGTGATATTGGTTTCTCGCAGATACGGTAGTCAATAAAACCATGTGAACTAAATGAAACAAAATAATTTACAAAAAAATTACAAAGGCGGGGATGCAAGTTATTTAATCCACGATCATCTTTTTACTCTCTCTCTCTCTCCTGTCTTGATTCGGGCTGAAGGTTTTGAATGGTCGCGCATAAAAAAAAAATTAAAAAAAACACCTTTTATCGTATCCGGATGTTTAGCATAACGTGTTTGGTTCATAATTAACACTCTGCGGTGTTAGGCCTCAGTACTTATTTAAGTACTGTTTAGACATTTCTCCAAATGTGCATTAGCATAAAAAGAATGAGTATTCAGAGAAATAAATGTTAACTACCGGCAGCAAAGATATGTTAGTGTAAACACTCCCACGCGTTTCGATATGTTATGGGTATGCTATTAATGTGTGGTATTCTCGGTATTTTACAAACTGCTGGTTTTAAATGGCACAAAGTGTTTGTCGAGAACTAAATATAAGGCTTTTTACTGCTAAATGCAGATTCCCACAAGTACTTCGATATAGCGGAATAGCATGAAAACATTATCCTTTTTTAAACTGTTAATATGTGTGAGCATTCTTGTCAGTGGCCTATTCCTGACTGTACAATAAAAACTTTTGCGAGTGGAACAACATATGTGTGAGAAAATATTTCGTTATATGCATTTGAAATAGAAAAATAATGTTTCATTAACATTAATTAATTTTTATTAAACTTGTTTTATTTTGGTCATAACTTTTTCGCAAAATTACAATACTCAGCAAAACAAAATAAATTCTCGTTATTTTAAAATTTCAACAGCGTTTTAAAGCATATTTTTCTACTGCTTACTATTTACCACAAACGTTGGTTTATGTATTCCATACTTACACTTTCGCGGTTCAATTTTATTTATATATCACGGATTTTATACTGATTGCAGTGCAGATTTTTATTTTAGTAGGTACATTTTTAATTAGGTCAGTTTCTGTCATGTCGTGCAGTAACTATAATCAGTATGAAAACTGTTTTACACTGTTACGTATGAGATGTTTCCAAAAAATTTCTAACAGTATGGTAATTTTTTTTTCAGCAAAAACATTACTCACAGGAACAATTTAAATGCTGAGGAGCTAAATGGTTATTTAAAAATAGACCAAAACAAAAAACCTAAGAAAAATTACGCGTGTAATTAGAAACCAAGCCGAAAACTCATACGTAATGTTTGATAACATATTAAATAAGTCATTAAAAATAAGAGCATAACTTAGAAAGTCTAAAGTTGAGCAAAGTAAGAGGAAACCAGCTGCTAACAAAAAGTTATCGAATTTATGAACATGATTTTTGCCGAGATGTTGGCTCGAAAAAACTGCCGAAGAATTTTTATTCTCTTGCATTAACATGTGCACACTAAGGAGATGAAAATGTTGCTTTAGAAACAACAATAAGAAAATATGTGTTATTTTTAGAGTATGTTTTACACGCAAGTTCTTACTTAATTGTAATATTCAGTGTACTGAAACATCAGCATGAAAATCATGTATCAATTTGGACCACACCAAAATGAACAGAAAAAGTCAGTATTGGCACATTTGTAATTTCGACATGCACTGAACTCTAATTTAACAACTATATTACTATATTTGCACTCTTCAAGACTCTAGGTTAGGCAGCACTTTTTAAACCAAATATGTGGACAGATATAAAAAATTTAAATTAAATTTTGAGTACAGTATTCTAAAATACCTTCAATAAAATAGTAATTGATTTAATTTATTAGGTTGAAGTGGTTTATTTTATTTTCCCTTCAAAATATATTAAAAACATAAAACCTAACTAAGAACAAAAATTTATTTTTTGTTTTAAATAACATGTATAAAAATTTTTTAACACTTCGTATTATTAATACATTTTTGAAAAATTATCACAATGGTATACATTTGCACGAGTGTTCCTTAATGTCGTAGCAAATCAATGTAGAATTTTCTCTTTAATCTAACAATTCTTTAACTTACAATATTAATACTAAATTTGGGGCTTCTGATCTACTGAATTTTATATTATGATAGCCTAAAAAATATAACCCCGTGTAAACCCCTTAATGAATGTGAAACAAATATGGTGTACCATCGACATAACCGACTCACCGGTCAAGCGGAGAGCCGAGGGCACGCAATCAGCATCCTGTTGGGACAACTTGCGCCTTCTTCTCCCGTCGTCCAAGATCAACGTCATAGATGTTGTAGTCCAAGGTATCTCTCCCGAGGTGCGGATTGATCGTCTCCTTCTAAACTGATTCTGAAACACCAAGTACCTACGACTTCATGCGAACTGCTTCAAGTAGTTGAACGCGAGTGACGTGGCGTGAGAACGGATGGTACTTTACTTGTTAAATTTAACTCGGTGGTGCTCCGTCATTATAAATCTATCGCTGCTAGGCAGAATTACTTTTCAGAGGAACATAACTGTAGGAATACAATTTTTTAAAAATTTTATGATTGTTTTTCTGAAGGAATTTTTTTGCAACGAACATATTTATTCGTTTATATTTTTCCATATTTTTTTGGTGTTTTAACAGCGCTCTAAATGACTATAAATGGGTGTCATCGAGATTAACAAAAAAGTCCATAAATGTTCAACAGGTACTAGGGCTAAACGAATGTAACTATACAGGATGTTACGGGAGTAGGAGGCGGGTGATAGAGGGGCCCAATACCTACAAAATAAACCAAACTTGTATAATCCGACTCTCAACCGTCTAAAAGTTATGAATTTTTAAAGAAAATTTGGCTGTACTCTACCTTGAACTAAACATTTACTGATGGTGAAAAAGTGACAGTGACGCGAAATGTGTTTTTAATGTGACGACACTAGTCACCTTTGATGTATATAAATTTCGTTCCACATGGACTATTACTTTTTCCACCATTAGTAAATGTTTCGTTTATTTAGTACGTCTTGGGCCCCTCTATCACCCGCCTCTTTATTGACGTTTACTCCCGGAACATCCTGTATATATGGCGTACGGAAGAAACGATCGTGTAATATGCACACCACACCACGTGAATTATGGATGAAATTAAATACGAAAATATTAGTGGCAAAATGTTGTACGACGAAATTCGCAATGTTGCCACACTGCACGGAGAAAGTCCTTCTTGTGTTCCACGCCAAGGTATTGTTTTATGTATGTACGTCAAGTTTGAACATCTCAGGATTTTTACCTGGAGCAGTAATACGCAGCTCAGAACAGTAGTAAGCTAAGTATGATATAAATCTTTGGAGCGCAAGAGGGGACTAACTACAGTGCTATGTTGCCACATCGTGCACGTAAACATCATCGTACAACGTCATGCTACAAACATTTTTTTCTCCAGTTTAGCCCAGGATTCTTGTAGTGTGCTCATTATGCGGTTATGAATGTGTGTATATAAAACACACTTCCTTCTTCCTTGCTCGCGTCAAGGATCCAGGGTAGGTAGCACCCTTTAAGGATGTTCTCGAGTGGTTTTAGTAACAAAATTATACAATTTTATGCAATAGTATTAATTTATAGACAGATCTTGTGAGTACAATTTCCCTTACGGAACAATTTTAGCTCGCATAATTTTCTCACAACGATGTGTCAAAGTCAATATTAGCATGTTACGCTGCCATGCAAATACGCAGGGAAAACATACTGACTTACATAAGCGAAATAATTCACAGTGAAAAAAAAAACTGCCATGAGCTACGTAACATAATTATGTTTTAAAAAATGGTTAACCGTTTTTATACTATAAAAAAATACTGAATTCACGACTTTATTCCTGTACTTTTGCAATTTTACAAAAAAAAGTGTATAATACTACTTACTGGGTTTCTGAAAGTTTTACTGCGTAGGTCATGAGATGAATTAATTCACTTAAATAAGTTAATTGTTTTTCACTAATTGCACGGCAGCCTAAGATGCAGATTTGACTTTGACGTACCGTTATAATAAATCTACGCGGGCTTACTTTTTGTAACAGGGAAGTGTTCTAACGAATATCGTCTACAAAACCAACACGAGCTCATACAAATATAAAATTATGATTTTATCGCACTGAATACCCTTACAGTGGCTCTTTAAGATAGGATGCGCTTGCGACTGAGGGACATAAATAAGTTCGATAGTTCACTAAGGAAGTCGCTGCCTGGCGAGTGTAATACGGTACGGCCTCTGCATGTGCCTTGCTCTTATTAGTCTTCCGATGTGGCTTTAATAAATGGCTCTATAATTTTATTTATAGAAAGTATGGTATTCAATCCAACGCATTTTCTGATTTTGCGTCGTACGGATCCGGCTGGATTTTTTTTTTTTTACACGCAGAAACCAGAAAATTATAAGAGGTCGGACAAAATAAATATATGTAATAAGCCTGCCGAAATTTTCAACTTTATTGCAGTTTCGTAAGAAAATAAGAATTTTCTCAACTCTCTTATGCCCATTTAAGAGAGCGTGACAGATAAATAAACGCTGAAAACATCAATTGACTTCTACGCTTTTCTCGAAGCCAATATGGATAAAATACTAAATGACAATCCTAGATAATGGTATTTGCCAACTTTATGAGTGAATATTTATCCAAAATTACTAATTCGATACGCGTGATCACTTGCGCCGCAGTTAAATGCACGAGATTCCGGCGTCAGAGATTGTGCCTCAGAAGTTCGTAACAATGGAAACAATTTTGTTTAAAACGTTGGCTAAAACTATTGTCTAATATGGCTATTGTTTAATTTTCGCAAATTGGTTTCAAGAAACCTACAGTTATAGATTAATACTTTTCGCGTTGAGTTACATACCACGCCCTCTTAAAGTTCACAACTAGGAATTCCCATTAGCCTAAGTCCATGCTCTCTAAGTTTCTATGTTTATTTTTAGCAATATTAATATTATACGCCTAAATGAGAGCAGTTATCGAAAATCTGTTTGGCAGTTTCGTTTAAAATAGTCTTCTCCATGTTGGCTGATTTTTTTCAAGTCCGTTTAAATAATATGGTTTCAGCTAATTATGAAATTTACGAAATTCTGGTTAATTGACTTTTTAGTCGTAACCACATAATTACTTGCTTTGAAAAATTTAACTTCCACGGCTAAAATACATTTGTAAGGAAACTGCCAGACAGATTTGTGATATTTGCTATCGTGTTAGTTAAAAATAAATTGTAGCAAAAACAATAGAAACCTAAGAGCATGGCCTTAAGGGCTTGTTCCCGAGTTTTTTTCAGACTGGTGCCAATAACTGAAATACTTTTTAACCAAAAGTTTTGAAAAAAATTTAGTCAATGTGCAATCACACGATGCACAATACAGTGGACGCGTTTTTAAAAATAATGTACCATTCGCCAGCAAAAAAATAAATGCCTTAATTTTTGCTTATTTTCACGACGAAAAACGTGGTTCTTTGGATAATGAAATCTAAAAAACCGTTCAGTATAATTCTACAAAAAAATTCAGCTACAAATTATAACATTTAAGTGTCAAAACTATGTAGCAAAATTTTGATATGAGTATTAGATACAAATAAAAAAAAATATTTTCGAAATCACTGCCAAACTCCGTAACAAAGCCTTAAGTGAGAGTTTTGTATACAAATTACGTAAGCATTTATGTAGAATGTACATAAACTGAGCCAAATGGTCCCTTATCATTTATCAAGTTAATTTTAATGGAGAACAAACTGGTGAAGAATCTGCACTGACATTAGGAACTCACTGAATTGTGGTGCCACGTGATGCTGAGACACCCGTGGCATTATTATGAATACTGTTTCTTACGTATTCCGGTATTAGTGTGACGAAGAACTGCGTTTAGAATTCTAACAAATCACTAATGAAACAATTGCACTCTGGTATGCACATGTGTTAGTGGGTAACGACATATCTTTCATTTCGTTAATGCAGTGCGATTTATTCGTACTCAAGTCTGTGTTCCGCCACGTAAATAAAATTATATTCAACCCTATTAATATACTTAAATCTACCTGCCGCAGATAAAACAATTCCTAGAGTAAAATTTAAATAAAATTCTTAAAAAAAAGTTACATTTTAAAAAGTTTCTAATTTACATACGTCTTTGGGAACTACATACTGTTGCATGCTGTGATTCTGGAGGCTTGAGGCTGTGTCGAAACGCCTTGTGGACTAGCCCACGATTAACAAGCCGTGCTGCCTCATGGTAGGAATTCCAACGAACTACGTCATAGAGACCTGTTCCAACTGCGCTTTAACCCTATGAGATCGGCCTACGAGACACAAGTCACGTCCGAAACACTAAGAAGTGTATATTTTTAGACCCCTGAAATGCGGTGATTCCCCAACTGTTTTGCCGCCTATATAAACCCTCAATCGACATATTTGGGAGAGTTTGCTATTGGTCGTGCTAGAAGAAGGTGCTACGCTTGTGGAGAGAAACTGGTGAAGACATCTTGGTGACGTCAGAGTCTACTGTGAGGCTGCGGGCACATACCTTCGGGGCAGTATTGGGCGAAAGAAGAGGACTGCTGCTGCGGGTCGACGGACAACCAGGAGGTGCGTGACGGGAGTCGAACCGAAGACCTCAGGAGTGATGACAGTGGTGCACTCTGGGTGTTGCGTAGCACATGGTGAGCCATCACCACTTCGGACTGTTAGGTTGTATATTGTAACTATTTGAAAGATTGTTCAGTGGTCATATGACTGACATTTTATTGTAATTTGTAGGCTTTAATTAATTGATGTTAAACATGTTTTGTTCTTTTTTGGCAAAGTTAACTAACGTTTTTGTGACACAGTAGTAACGGTGTGCATAATTAAGGGTGTTGTGAAAGTTATAGTTGATTGCTGTTTTGTGTATTTTTGTTAGCTTTGTGAGCTAGTAAATCAATAACTAAATTCGGCTCTTTGATTTCTAATTACAAGACCTCTATCCCACAAAGGGTTCAGAATTGCTGACATGTAAAATTTTGCTAAACTTGTAACAATATTAACAAACCGATTCTTTATATAAAAGTTGTATGATTCAATATTAATGAAACCAAAAGAATGTTAAACAATTTTTGAAATGAGTTTGTGTACGGTTATTTAATTGTTAGTTATTGCATATTTTTGTATCTAAATACTTTCTAACATTTTATTTCGAAAATAGTGACTTTAGTAACTGTTGCTATACATATTTCCGCTATTTGTTTAATTGTAATTTTTTCAGCTGTTTTGCATTCATCTTTAGTATTTTAAATATGGAATTTTCCATGAAACTTAAAACCAGTGTAAATGTTTCACCAACATCAAATCACAACGTATTTGTTACGATCTTGAAAGAGATGTGCAATGGGAGTGCATGACTGGATTTAGGCGTTCGGACATACTCCACTGCAATGTGTGTGTATCCTGTTGACTAAAGCATACTCTGTTTATTTATATTTTTATATTTTCTTTAGTTTTCTTTGATATTCATCTATATCGCAATAGAGTACGCCCAAGCAACTAAATCCAGTTAACATTTTTGGCCTCAATAAAATACAGTTTTTGGTCACTACAAGTGTTTGGGGATAGCTCAGTTTAACGTGAACAGCCTATAACAAGGCAACAATTCACACCGCATATATTTATGTCAAGTAGTTAACATTCTGGCAATTTGTTATTTCGCTTCTTCGCTCGCCAGGGAACATCTCCAGAGCGTACGGAAGAGTTAGATTTAATTGTTTTCTGATTTAATTTCTTGACGTATTTTATAAATTTATAAGGAGCAAATAGTTTAGTAGGAAGACACTTAGTTCTACAAAAATGCATAAACTTGTGAAACAATGCGATACAAATATATATGGTAGTGGAAAGCGTCTTTGTAAATACACTAGCAATTCCGTCAATTAAAGAAACTAAGAAATATATATTACTGTCTGAAAGAATTAATGCGAAAATGCTTTTTTATAAGTAAGCTATTTCAGTTACCGTAGGCCAAAAATATATCATTTGGATGCACGAAAAATATATATATTGTTCTGCGAATCACGTAATGCAATAGATTGTTTCGTTAAAATTAAAGAATTTATTGCCGGAACAATTGTCTTCGTGTTTCGTAGCTGTTAATTATTCGTTTCCAAGTTATATTAGGTTGTTAAGGCCATGATGTTTCATTTATTTCAAACAATTGCAAATAACTCGAAAATGTTGTACTATGTACAGTCGTACAATACACAATTTTGCCAGGGCGTTTTTTAAAATTATGTACGGTTTGCTAGCAAAAAAATTATTTTGCTTAATTTTGCCTTATTTTGACAATTAAATATGTGATATTTTAGAGACAAAAATCTTAAAATCTGATTTGTTTATAGCAACAGAAAAATTCAGATAAAAACGACGATATATGTGTTAAAACTGTAAGAATGAATTGTTTATATGTGTATTAATTTGTGATCAAAATATTTTAACAACAGCAAAACTGAAGAGCGTCACGATGGTTTTCAGCAAACATGGCCTTCCTGACACCACACGCAAACATTTCTTTATCTTCATACTGGGTGTGTAGCGTAATACTTAATCACAGTAGACTATACTTCAGCCGTAGTCTCAACAAAATGTCTACTTTACTTGCGACACATATTGTCCTTGCACGCTCGATTGCCTTACTTCAAAACTGTGCAAGTATTCAGAGGTCTCAAAATCAACCTGTGTGTGTGCGTGTACACAATAACTTCGCCGTCAACATTGCATTTTATTTTATAATCTGACCTTGCAAAGCATCTTTTAAAACTTAGCCATCGACGTCATGAGAAAACAAACACTTTTTTTCACAGGCCTTTGTATAGACTGTTTTCGAATATATAATATGCGAAAAAAAATGTAATTCGGCTGCACGAAATGAAAATATCGTGCTACGTGTCACATAATGCACATAATACTTCCGTTAAAATTAGATAATGTATTGCTATAACATTTTTTCTTTTGTGTTTCGTTACAGTCCCTGGTTCAGTGCCAATTTCTATAAAGTTCTTACACAAACAATTCTGTATCTTCATCTTGGGTGTGTAGCTTAACACTATATCGTTGAAATTTTACTTAATTAGTAGCCTCAGTGAAGTGTATATTTTACTTTTGACTTATGTTGTTTTTAGATTCTCGAGTGTCTTACGTATATTCAATGATATGTAAGTATTTCGAGGCAGGCAATGGAGTGCAGAATATGAAGCAGCCCTCGATATCAGGCTTGGTGTGCAGTGATCAGCATTGCTATTTATTCTCCAAGCTGACCTTGCAAGCATCTTTAATACCTTAGCCATTGACGTCATGAGAAAGCAAACAGTTTTTTTTTTCACGAGCCTTTGTACGGACTGTTTTCGACCAGACGATCGCCTGGGGCTTTCGACGTATTTGCCCACGAGCCCCATTAGTGATAGATGGCCGGTAGATACAGCTGACTCATCTTCACTCTGCTTGCCCCTGCATACAGGCGTCACAGTTGAGGGACTCCCCAGCCTCACCACTCCTACAACACGTATCGACACACGGCGATCACGATCACAATCCAACGTCACTCACGACCCGGAGCCGTAAAACGTGCCAGAGCAAACAACTCTCAGAAAAAAAACTTGACTGCTCGGCGAGGTAGAAAGGATTCCGGATGACTTCTGAAGCAGAGCTCAGGCATGGGATTTGTTTTTTTTTTTTTTTTTTTTGCTCCATGCACTCGGTTTGATCCACTCGCTACTGACGAAGAATATACAAGCTCACAGAAGAGATGTGCATGGCTTGTTTCTCGTACTACTAAGGCATCAGTTAGGCTATCTGATTCTGTGTTACTCTGTCTGAAGGAGTACTTGTTTTGGATTGGATTCGGTTATATGTCGAAGGTTCCCTATTAGTGTAGACGTGCAAATTTCGAATCGTTATTTGACGGCAGACTAGAGTTCACTAGACTGTACTTGCCCGAACACACTTCGTAAAGTTATTAGCTCTGTGCCTTCGTATAGTCATGTTTGCATTGAAGGATAGGCAGAGATGATGATTTATAGCGGGAAATACTGACTATTTGCTAGTTGTCGACATACGTTCAGCTTACCAAAAGCAAACTGGCTTTCGCTTCTATGGGACTATTACCCTATTTGATTGAGAAAACAAGAGTCCCGTAATTATAATATTTGATACCTGTTACTGATTTGCAAACAGTTACGTCATTTCAGACAGATATCACCCAAATATACTTTTTGCAAGAAACTTCCAGCATTTTCAAGGGAACGTTGGCACGAAATTTTTCACGATACAATACCATACCTAAGGATAGTGGACATTTTACATTTTACCTTATTTCATATTTTGAAAAGTCCTTTCAGGCACACTACTCAAACTACTGGCCAACAGCAGAAGTCATATTAGCATACAGTAATTTGAAGACCAGCCTGTTTTCAGATAATAACGCAAATACAGCAGGTCTACCGATACGTTAGACTAACGCCGAGAGGTTTGCATGTTTCGTGGATTTATTCTACATCATGTTAAAGGTTTGTTGTTTTTAACTTAGGAAATACAGCATGGTAATACATTGCAAACTGTACAAAGTATAAGGCGGTCATTGTTGTACTGAATTACACTCAGTAAGAGCAAGCGATATTTTTGAGAAGCAAATTTGTTATAAGGTGTCAGCTTATCGTGAACCGGAACCACCTGTAAGACGCTACAATTCATTAAACAAACACATATTTTCAAAAGGGGTTCTTTATATATAATGTGTTGAGTAAAGGGCCGGCACCATCAACCAAGTAACCTATACGTGCGGATTAAGGAAACAAGTTTGAATTGTAGAAGTTACTGTTTATTTACTGGTAAAGTGTGTGAAGTAATATATATATATATATATATGATAGAAATTTAGATTCAGAAATTACCTCTAAAATAAGGCTAACAAATTAAATTAAAATAATATTGTGTAGCCTAGTGTCATGACAATTGTGTGAGTTATTGACCGTAACAAACTACCGACAGGCGAGGGATACAACACTGCGACTTATGACATCTTACAAACTTCAATGATGGACTCTTAAAATCTTCAGGATTCTACTATGGGGTTTGTTGTACTAAGCACTAAAATACTTGATATCGGTGAGCAAAATTTTATCATGGGTTTCTGTGGTTCACGCCTCTTTGAAGTCTGTGTAGTTGACTTTACCGGTAAGTTTCTAGCTAACAAGTATTTCCCGACGTGAATAACGAGATCTGGAATATGCCTAGGAATAGCATAGTAAGACGCTATAGAACCAGGCTGAACAACGACCTCCGCTCCAAACGTTTCCTCGGACCTCTCGAGACGATGATACAGATCTGAGCATCGAAAACTCTTCCTTCCGGGTGTTGTGGAATCCAATATGGATGACAGATCAGCCTTCTGAACTGCAATTCTGCTAACGTCGTCATAGTCTTCCAAAAATATTGCAATCCTTCTTACCTCTCGACGGATTATTCTTATATCATAAATAATTTGATATTTCCTTGAGGCTTCTCAAGACCATTACAGTGAATTGAATAACAGTATTCTTCATATTTGGTTGATTAAATTCACATACAATATCAAATCTCGTCGAAGGTAAGCATTTTTTTCTCTCTATTTTTTTTTTTTTTTTTTTTAATTATCAGAAAACAAATCGTTCCTTTCCTTCGTTTACACTACTATTTACTCATCGTTGCCATAACCAAAGATGTTAGAAGGGTCCAGATGGAGCATGTCGCCGGGAATTGTAACCAAACAAACGCTTGACGTGGTTGGTACCAACATGGCCGATTAATTAGAAAATTGAGGAAATTTTAGTTAGGAGGTGTGTAAACAAGGCTAAAATATAGAGTTTTCAACCCAAAACACCAATTAAAGGGCATAATACATTAATTTACCATAAAAAATACCGGTCTGATGTGAACTGTTGAGGTTAAATCAGTATGGCGGCTGGCAAATTTGGTATGTACCTCTCCCCCCTCTTGGCTTCTCTCCCCTGGCCTACATTCAGACCTTATGCTACCCCCATGGCTATAACTGTTACTCTGTGCCACGGTCGTAGAAGAACAGGTCTGGACACTCGCCTATCTAACAATGTATTTCGCTTGACCCCCTTGTTGTTTGGCTGTAGTTCGTCAAGTTACCGAGAATGTCGTGCTTTTTGGCGCTGGTTTCCGGGCGGTCGGACTCAAACTCCGTCCACTTTTTTCCATTGTTTAATTTATAAAGTAAATAAAGATTGCTGGAGCCTTTTCTTAAATTTGTGAGCAAAGGAAGTATTTCATAAATTGATAAAAAATACTATTTGATAAATTATTTATCTTAGCGGAAAGGAAGTGGGCGGTGTTTAGTCCGACCGCCGTAACATCAGCGCCAATAAAACACAATATTCTCGGTAACTTGGTGAACTACAGCCAAACAACAAGGGGGTCAAATATCCAGGCGAGTGTCCAGACCTGTTCTTCTACGGCCGTGCTCTACGCACAAATTATTTCCCCGACCATCGATAGCTTGGTCGGAATAAAAAAAATCCTACTCTGAAGCAAGAAAAATATTCGTCTAGAAAAAGTTAAATTTGTGGAATATTTACAAGTTTACACTAAGCATAAAAAACTGATTCACCCAAAGACAAATACAAATAACATTAAATTATAGCACGTGGTATTAGCTTCCAAAGATATTAACATTCCTGCTTCAAGCACTTTAACCAACAAACATACCCCAATTTTACCGACTTTCATAACATAAAGAAACTGTATGTTAAAGTCAGACTCGTAATTAAAGGGATTCATCGTGTCTTATAGACAATAGGCGCATTAGTTAGGATTAAGATACACACATTTATATGGCTTATTAAATTAGATTACTTAATAATCCTGCACTGCTGTTAACACCACACTGTAAATTTTTTTTTTGTACTTTTACAAAGAAAATCTTAGGAAATCCAGTTGCCAAATATATTGCTTGTAAAACTACAGTGGTCATTCTTGTAGTAAAATACAAAGTATATGTTCGTAAAATTACAAGGAATACTTTCAATACGGGAAGAAATAGGTTTAAATGTTCATTGTACTTCACAAATAACACTGAACTTATTTATCAAATGAGTTTTGAATAAAGGACGTTTAAATAAATTATTTTGAAAATAAAATAAATTTAGAGGTATGAAGGTTCGCTCCACTCGCCCCATGCTTAACTTCCACTCATGTTATCCCTAGACCACTGTGTCTTCTGTTCTAGACAAAGTTTATTTATTTGTATACATTCAATGTTATAATTCATCTTTTAAAGCACGCAATTAATATAATCATTCAATTTATTCCAGCAAAATGCTTTCCATAGGTTGTGATATTTGCATAAGTAATTTCTGTCGAACCTATGATTTTGTTAGACTACACATTTCTTCCAAGTTTATTTTTTTTAAACAAAATCATTTTATCATTATAAACTAATAATTTTACAACGAAAATTTTTCAACATTTACAAATGTTTGTGCAACTACAAAGAAGTGCATTGTTATATATTACAAAAAAATTACAGCAGTGCAGAAGCTGTCGATATATAGTACAAATAATTCCTTTGTAGTATTACAAGGTTTACCTTTGTAACATTATAAACTAATGATTTCACAAATAAAATCTTTGTAAATGTTAAAAAAAATTTTAGAGTGCACTGAATTCTTACAATGTATGAACACATGCATAAACATGCATATCCAGAAATTTAAATTAATTATTTACGCTGATTTAATGCGCCGGATATTTTATCAACGTAACTTACAAGAAATTAAATATTTTGCATCTCTGCAGCTAAAAACGTATCGGTTTATTTGGTCGAGACTAACAGGCAGCATTATATAAATTTTTTAGTTGGTAGACTTGACTTTATATCGTGCCAGGATGTTAAAAGTCTCTCTTTTAGATTTATAAATGTAAAATTTGAACTTAAGATACCAACTCAAGTCAAACTTTTAAATATGCACCATCTTGACGCTAGAAATTAAGGGATTGTGCGTTTTCATTCTTCAGCAATTGTACAACCTAACTGACGGTATCATTATTAATTAAGTCATAAATGTGTGTAGCAAATTTAACACTAGATTAGGTTTTTAAATTCTTACGTACAATTAAGTAACTTTGTGATCGCTTCTGGTATCTGGTTCAGGGCAAAAAAAATTATGTAACGTGGCCACTAACCTTGTTTAAACCTTTCTGAATTTCGTTTACTCACAAACAAATAAAACGCTTTAAATTAGTATCTAAACTTCAGGACTATAGGTTAACTTGAGAAATTTTCATGTACGTGTACATTCTGGCAGCCTATAAAATAGTATGAACTTCATTAGTGCCTACAATATCAGCACTTTATCATTCACAGAACATTTTGTAATCAAGATATGACATATAGCCCAGGAAATAACTTCAACTTAACATTACGTGTTCAAATTTATCGGATACTTAACAGTTCACTTGAACGCTATATTGATGTAGGCAAATAAATACAAAATGTTAATGCTGTAAAGTTATAGGAATTCGTATCAACTTGGGCTTGTACTTTCCAAGATAATATTGTGTAAAAATAAAGACAGAGTAATATCTATGAGGGGTGTTCCAAAAGTAAGTTTCATTTTTTTTCTTTTTACACAGAAACTATATTGCTGAAGAAAGTATACCATGGTATCATGCAATATAATATACACCTTGCACAATTTTTGACGTAGTCCCCACCAACACTGAGACATTTGTCGTAGTGTGCAATCAGCATGAAGAAACCACTCTGGTGAAAATCGGTGTCCTGCGTAATTTAAATGCACTCTCCTGTTTTAATATAATGTTACCTCCGCACCGAATTTCGTATAATTGGAACACAATAAACCCACTAACACTCTGCCACACTACCTCTAAGGTTGAGATAATCCGTTGTTTTCATTCAGTAGTGAACGCGGTATAAAACCGCGGTAAATAGGTTACTTTGAAAAGACGGAAATAATATTTGAAAGACAAAAAAATGAATGTACCTAGAATAGAGTTTATGCTACCTTCCAAAGAATGTATTTAGCAGTGATAAATTTCGTTTAATTAAATTCATTACGCTGTAACAAAAATTTTATTATCATGGCGTTATAAATTAATATTCGATAACCCAATCACTACCAACAAATGTGTCACGACGTAGGATAAAAATATATATTTTTGTTGGGTTCCTTCAAACTTTGTTAAAAGCAATGATCTTCCGATTTTTTTCAATAATTGTTAAAAAAATTTTAGTGTCTAAGCATTTTCCAATTCGTTTTACGAAGACTATCCCCACTGATAGAATACACGATAATCTGTAGACTAGTTAAATCGTATAGTCTGTTATCGCCACAATTATCATCCAACTTTTACTGCCTCTGTGCAGAAACTCTTAAAGAGTTTAATTATTTATTTTTTAAATTTTACGTTACATTAAATAGATGATTACTAACACATATTTCAGAATATTTTATTTTTAACGTTGAACATCTACATTTATTTACAATTTATGACAAAAGGAAATAACATATTCTGCTCTGTATTTTCCTTAAGGATTATACAGTAATACACCCCTGCCCCTCCCCTAAGTTTGCACAGAATAGATTATAAAATAAAAAGATCCCATTTAATTTACCAGCTGCCCTTAGATTCTTGTTCTTGCGAATAGAATACTAACTTAGTACGTTGTGGATGGCACATACAGACATTTGTTATTGGAGCAAGTTAAATACAAGTAGCTGAGTTATGTAAACGTTTTAAACTTTATGCACACACCAATGGTGCATGGTAACACGTGACAATAAAATAAAGAATTGGTCTGTTTTCGCTTTTCTTTATTATATTGTATGATGACGATTATAAAATATACGTTGAAAGATTTCTCATGCTTCGTGAAGATAAAATAATAAATTTCACAATTTATTTTGCAACTGCAAAAATATATAAACAAAAAATAAGCTTTGTCTTTCTCGGGGCTCATTATAGTTGAATACATACGACAAATAAAAAAAAAACTCGTTTTAAACAAGAATAGATTTGTCACAACAACTAGCAAATAAAAAGTTAATAATTATCTTTGAAATAATTTACTTCACAAACACAAACTTTCAAGACACGAAGGTCTGTCCGTTGACTCTAAAAATAGTACGGAGTCACTAGTAGATGTACTATGCGCATTTTGTGTCCGCTAAAGTTTAAAGTATTCATTCCTGTTTACACTCGTAAATTAAAATATGTCGCGATATAATTTTTTGCCGAAATAATAGTACTTTTCTCTAATGAAAGATGTCGGCACAATATCGTTCAGTTATTTTGGATCAAATTTAATGCTAGTTCAAACCAACAAACTAAGAAACACCTAGCATAAAGAGTATTTAAATCCTATCCCTTTAGCCAGAATGAGATGTTCAAATATAAATATATATAATTATGATTTTAATTGTATTCACATTTAAGGAAATAAGAAATCAAATTCATGTTAAAATGTAAGAGCCTCTATATCACGCATTTCTCTTACATGCTTTATTTAATAACCCAGTATTATTTTTGATAAATGAAAAGTAAAATTAATAAAACAAGAAACCTCTTCTTAACAAACAACTTTGCAGAAATTATTTTTTTTTTTACTGTAATTCAAAACTTAAGTTACCATGACTTTCAAATATGGTAAAATACCATTAAAGAATTAAACTAGGTAGAAAAAATTTTAAACTATGCAAAATGTTATTCAGTTTAAAAATAACTTACTTATTTTGCGTAAGACATGAACTATGGTTGTTGAATAACTAAGCATCAGTTTAAAATTTTAGGTTTTCCGAAGCAAATTTGCAAAAATCAAAAAGCAGCAAACATAGATAATAGTTTCTGTCAACTTTTGTAGCAAAAGTTTTCCCCCACTAACGTATTTCTGAAGAACAATCCCTGCCGCTGTTATCTCGTACATTTAATTGCGGCTGAACAGATCACGCTTAACAAATGCATCAACCTGGGTAAATGTTTGCTCATAAATGTGGCTAATATAGTTACCTAAGTTTGTTGTTTTGTAGTTTTCCATATTGACTTTCAAAAACATGCAGATGTCAAGTAGTGTATTTAGGGTTGTTTATTTGCCATGCACTCTAAAAGTCTGCAACGTATTCAATATTTGTTTAGTATGTCAAATAGAAATGTGCTACCTACCCAAGTGTCCTGGCGAGAGCAAAGATAAGGATTTAAGTATTAAGTTATGTCATTGGGGCCCAGTAATTATCCCTCCCATATATACGCCACCACTGACATTTTTGTTCGTCTCGGTGGCGCCACATTGCAGTAGAATCCTTTAAATTACTATTTTCAACACACTGAAAACTGTAATAAATGCAGAAAACACATATTCATGCACGACAAAAAAGTTTGTTGTGGCCATAAAATAGTTGTCAATAAAGACCTAACCAAATGTTTTTGTTGTTGACAAAATATTTTTGTATTCACTGTAATACTCAAATGGGAGCAGCAAAAAAAAAAAATTGTGGTTCACCACAAACATTTTGGAGATGTTCAAAGTAACTAAATATTTTGTAATGGCCACAAAGTTTTTTTATGTTTAAGTTTGTGTCCGGATTTAATATTTTGTCCTGTAGTAATATTTCCCTCATCCTAATGTAGAAAAAAGAAATGGCGAGCCACCATTGGTTCACCCTCACCCAGCAGCCTCAGATGTCTCCCTTGAGGCTGCCAACATTCAAATAACTGGAAACGGGGTATAAATAATTGTATATAATCGTATTTGTACAAAGCCGGTTAGGTAAAATGAGCCAGAGTCCCACATAAGGTGATACAAAATGTGAAACCCTACCCTTGCCTGGGCTCCGAGGTAAGCTGCGGCATTAAGGCTATGATCTTTCATTTATTTAAAACAATTGCAAATAACTCGAATATTTTTAACCAAATATTTTGAAAAAAATTTGAGACTGTGTACAATAATACGATACACAATTTTGCCAGAGCGTTTTCTAAAATTATGTACCGTTTGCTAGTAAAAAATTATTTTGCTTCATTTTGGCTTATTTTGAAACCAAAATATGTGTTATTTTAGGGGCAAAACTCTAAAAATCATTTTGGTGTATTGCAACAGAAAAATTGAGATACAAACAACGACATATACGCGTGGAAACTGCTGGAATGAATTTTTGACACATGTATTAATTTACGTTAAAAATATATTTTTTTTCGAAACCACTGCAAAAATAAAGAGCGAGGCCTTAAGGGTGTTCAAGTGCTATAAAATCATAATTTTATATCTTTATGAAATAGTGTTAGTTTAGTAGACGATACTTCTGAGTGCAGTTTCCTCTTTCAAAACAATTTTAGCTTCCATAGTTTTCTCATAACTGGGTGTCAAAGTCAAAATTTGCTTGTTCTGCTGCCATGCAAATAGTGAAAACCAACTGACCTACATAAACAAAATAATTCACTGTGGTATAACTTCCGATTAGTATTGCAATAAAGGATTTTAAAGATCATAACGTATTATTTTGAATTTAAAAAAAAAATCGTAAAAATACAAGAAAAAAGTTGAAAATTCAGAAATTTTTCTAAATACAAAAATTGTTGACGGGATTTTTTAAAAAATGTTTCATTACGTAGCCCGTCATATGTTATTTCACTGTGAATTATTTGACTCACGTAAGTCAATTGGTTTTTACTATTTGCATGGCAGCCGAACATGCCAATTTTGACTTTGACGCACCGTTATGGGGAAATGATGCGAGTTAGAATTGTTTCGTAAGAGGACATTGTACTCACAAGTATCGTCTATAAAACTAACAATATTTCATAAAAATATAAAATTATGATTTTATCGCACTTGAACACCCTTAAGGGGTCTCCCTAGATAGGCTGCGTTTGTGTGTGTGTGTGTGTGAGGCTGGAGCGGTAAGGTCGCCGTTGACCAATGTATGTAATGTATTATCGCCTCTCCGCGCAAGTCCCTCAAATGGCGTGCAGTGCTATACTATTATCCTTTTTCCTACGGGTCTTTAAGTGGTGACCACGTAGTTCTAAGTCTAACGCTTGTTTTTTATAGTTATATTTCTCGAATGCGGTTGTTATTTCTACAGACGTGGTAGTCTTGAAAATAACACATTTGGCCATTTTGAGGGGACCTAAATTTATGTTTATAATAAACGTGTCGAATTTTTAAAACTATAGGGACATAGTTTGAAGTGTATGTTATTTTCGTAGATATACAAATATAATGCGCGTTAAATAGTTTCATTAAAAATAGAATTCGCTGCAACACAATTGAAGCGCAGGCAAGGAAGCCCCTTAAACGCCCAATGCAGCTGCCGAATGAACATTGGTGCAGCGTGTTAGGAGCAAGTTTTTATAAGTGATTCTACTAAACGTGCGTTTGATATTTTTATTTACGAAAGGAAAACACATTTATAGGTCGTTCAGGATAAAGTGAGCACTAAAAATTTAACCTTTGAAAAATATCACTAGCCGTTACCGCATATAATAAAACATGACACATAGTATCCTTACTGCTTGTATGGTTGGCAGCGAAGTTACGCAATATAGTTCCCTGTATTTTCCTATTTAAATTCAACAAAACTGAAACGAAATCAATCGAAATCGTTGTAATTGTATTGTATACAATAATTTGTATTTTTTTTATCAAACTGTATCGATTCATACTGACAGTACATTTTAACTTGCACGCGCAAACATAAAGTGATGTGTCCAGAGGGGATAGATGTTTCCAGGCGTCAGCCGTTACGCGCGGAAAGATACGAATTATCTGCAAGTAGAACTTCAGCAGGGCTTTTCTGAGTGCTCACTTTATCCCGAACCGCCTATAGAACTATGCTTCTATATTTTGTGTTTTAGATATTTTGCATAGAAATGTGGTTGCGGGCACCGCAAAATGGCCAAAAACTGCTTTTCCAGACTGCCGTCATGTAGAAAATACCAACAGAAATCTTTAAACGAAAATAGAGAAGCAGGCGCTAGACCTTATTGTAAACTTTCCAATAATAAAATAACAGAGTCATCGCTTAAAGCCCCATAGAAAAATAAACCAACGACCAGAACACTGCACGCCAGTTTTACACCCCGCCCATAAAGGCGACACTGTTGCTGCCGCACGAGCCAGTCTCGACCTTATCGCCTGCCAGTTTCCATACCTCAGACGTGGCATCATGCGCCTGCTTTATAGGGCTCTTAATTTTTTCTTCTTTGGCTGCAGTACCAGCTGGAAAGTTCGTCCCTAGACATCCCGAAAAGCAAGCGACTCTCCTTTATAATGCTGTCAGCTACATACATTTTCTCTACAAGAATGGCTGGTCTTACGAGTCTCGAATATATCGGTTATGAATCCTACACATTTAATAAATTTAAGAATGACTGATCCTTTTCTGCTTGGAGTTATGTATTTTCTAAGGCTTCAGGAAATAGATTGTTTTACGTTCGTCACGTATACATGCTATAGTTTATCGATTTATTTTCTTTTTGGAATTCATACAGCGTGGTTTCTGTTACTTTTTTTTACCATTGTAGGCACTCGCATTGGTAAACCACTTTTTTATTAGCTTTAACCCGTCGCAATCAAATGAAGTTACAGAAGTTGTAACAATTCCAGAAGAAATGTATTAATTTATGTAATATAACCTGGCGTGCCAAAAATGCTGTCACACTTAATAAAATAAAAGTTATTTTGAAAATAAATTATTTATGGACCAATTACTTATATTTCTCTCCTCTAGAGCAATGCAGTTTCCATTAGAAATTTTTGTGGCTGTTAAATAATGTTTAGCCTAAACAAAACAATTACAAAACCCGTGCGTCATGCGGTCATACACTCACACACACAAACACACACATTGTATACATAGATATATTTGTAAACTTGCTAAGCGCAGGTCTGAGCTACTTGGCGCAGTACTAAAGCACTGGACAAGCATTTGGAAGGACTCGGATTAGCTACTACTCAGTCGATTCTGATTTCTGGTTTTCCGAAATCACTCAAGGCTAATGTTGGTATGGTTCTGTAAAGTAAGCTATGGTCGAATTATCACCGTTTTTTCCTTCAGTTATGATTTAATGACCTCTCTGTCTACTACTGTCAACTGCTCCAATTAAGAAACATAGAATGGAAAAACAACATTCATAAAACTTTTGGTTATAGCAATTATCCCTACTACACTTAAGCTTGTTCATTCGCGTTTAGTATCAAATTTTTAATATAATTTTCCGAAATAGTATTTGGTTTAAAGACGGTCCTTGTGAGTAGACGTTCTTCTTACGAAACGAATTTTTTTTCACATAGTTTTCTTTAACAAGTGCGTCAAAGTTAAAATTTGCCTCTTACATTGCCATGCAAATAGTGAAAAACTTGAACAAAGTAATTCACAGTGAAAAAATATGTCATTGGCTACATAATCTAAAATTAAAATAATATCACAGTGAACACATCTGTATTTTTAAAAATTGCTGAATTTGCAACATTTTTGTACTTTTTTTTATAGATTCAAAACATCACGTTATGTGTGTATAAAAGTTAGGTTACGTAGCTCATAGCATGTTTTTTTTTTCACTGTGAATTATTTCATTTGAATAAGTCAATTGGTTTTCACAATTTGCACGGTAGTGTAATTTGCAAATCTTGACATTGATGCACAATTATTGGAAAATTAAAGTTTTTTCTTTACCTTAATGAACTAACTATTAAAATGAGATATAGAAGTCACATTCAACCATTTAGCTATAATAATTACATTTATGTGAAATTGAGACAATCTCCAAAATTAAGGTTAAAATATCAAATAAACCATTAATCATATGTTTGGTTTCCTTGGATACTCTCATACACATCATTTTTGTTAAATATGTAAGACAAAACCCATCCAGATAGTGTGGATATAAATGCATTAAATAAAAATGACTTCTGCGGTGTGATACATTTTAACACAGTGGAGATAGCTCGTTTAATACCAATGTGCAGAACTTCAACCAATACTAGTTTATTCGAACAATTCTAAACGCATGTGAGTGAGAGCATTCAAATAACGTTAAAGAATTTTTTTTTTTTTGTAAATTCACCCCACCGATGTATAGAAATGTTAATATAAAATGCGTAGCAAAATTATTACACATTCCTCAATTGTAGCTTTCATGTACGTGTTTAGAAGACAGGAAAATGCATTCGGACGTTACTAGAATTGTGTGCTTAACAATACCCAACATTTCCTCTTTTAAATAACTTATACAGTTTTAAGTATCCCACAATTTGTATGTGTGAAAAACTTTCAAAACTCTTTACGAAGTCTTTATAGTATATTCATTTCAAGTCCTCCAGTAGAGTTGAAATCTTATTTTCTCACTGATAAAAAAGTCAAATATTGGCTATTCATGCGGATAAATTTAAGTATGAGATTATTGGCGCACAATTTTGAATATTATTGAGAGCCGTGTAATTAACACGTGTATTTGATATTTCGTTATAATATAATAGGGCCACAACAGAATATCTCATTAAGACGATTTAAAGGTGAGAAGAATGTACGTCAGCTCATGACATATGCCTAAGGGCTAAAGTGAATCGTAATGCGCGAGCTATGTCGCCTTTAGCACTTAGTACTTATAGACCTAAAACATGCCCTACCAGGCACCACCTAACATGCACGATATGTGACTAGAGACCGTCGGGATAGAGATTAAACCTATGAAAAATAACTATCTGTTACTGCCTAAGAATTTAACACAACAGCAGTTACCTCGCTCGTTGTACGGATGGCAGAACATTTTCCGGATGTACTTCCGTGTATGTTCCTATTTAAATGAAGCAATACTGAAATATAGTCAACATAATCCGACACATATTTATGTTTTATCTAATTAATATACTTTTTATCAAACTATATAGGTTCCTACCGACTGCAACATTTGTGTTACATGCACAAGCATCAACTGACGTGTCCAGTGAGGTAAAACATTTCCCGTCGTTAGCCGTTACCGCAGATAGATACGAATTGGCAGAAAATAAAAAGTTTGTAGTACTTTTTTTGAGTTATCACTTTCTTCCGAACCACCAATAGCTTAAAAAAATACACTCTAAAAACTTCTTAGACAGTAATGTAGGTAATTAGCCAATACAATACGCAGCATGTGACATACCATACTTCAGCTTGTGAAGAGAGCAAATGTTGGGCAATCTTACAATACAGGACTGAACACATCAGTATACGTTTGACTGTTACACAGGAACGCTATTGTTGTTGTATGAGAAACAATTGAAGGACTTAAATTTATAGCGGCGTAAGTCAGTTAAACTAGTTTTCACGTAAACAATTTCTTGTAATCACATGCAAATGAGTACATTCTTTCAATACTCAAATGTAATTCAGAAATTCAGAGAACTGTGAAATATTTGTTACAGAATATTCATTTGAAATATGTGTATAACCAGAATGAAAACGGTACTACAAAATATTTGTGACTTACAACACTATGAATCTCAGCCCCTAAATTTTACGTACCTACATTCTTGACACTCCCATACATCAGAATGGTACATTTACAATTAATTTTTCATAATGCACGCTTCGTTTTGTTCCCACCACGGAACACTCAAAGCGCGTAGTAAACATGGTACGAGATTTATTGACAAGTTCAATTATGAAGGTTGTTCAAGGCTATATATATCAAACTTTAATGTTTTAGAAGCAGTGTTAGTTTTGTAGATTATACTTGTCAGTACGGTTTCCTCGTACGAAGCAATTTTAGCTCACATAGTTTTCTCATAACTGAGTATTAAAGTCAAAATTTTCGTGTTACGCTGCCATGAAAATAGTAATAACCAGTTGTCTTAATTTAAAAAATTATTCACAGTAAAATGCAATTCCATGGGCTACATAACCATCAAATATTAGAAACACTCACGCCCAAGAACATTTTTTTTTCCTTTTTAATTATTGAATTTTCAAATTTTCTCTGTACTTTTGCGACTAGCGTAAATATTTAAATTATTGCATTGCAAGTTTCTGTCTGTGAGGTCACGTAGTACATGTCATGTCATTTCACTATGAGTAATTTAATTTGAGTAAGTCAATTGGTTTTCTCGACTGCATGGCAGCGTCCCATGCTAATTAAAATATTGACTCACCAATAATGAGAAAACTCTGCGAGATAAAATCGTTTCGTAAGAGGAAACTCAAGTACCGTCCACATAAATAACACTATTTCATGAAAAAATAAACTTATGGTTTTACACCACTTGAATTCTCTTAAATGCGAAAGCTATATGCAAGAGATAATGAAGTGCATAACTCTTCTTGTCGGGTACTTACAGGCATTTCACATCTATCCTGTTCGGAGCGGTGATGTCACTCTAGAATTTCGCGCAGTGTCGTAAGTGTTAGATATTGGTCAAATGTCCTTGACGGAACGTTTTCTCAAGTAATGTAGCGTGTAATGTTTCTTACAATAACACACGAGGGGAAAAAGAAGAGTTTTAACAGCATTATTTTCTTTGGCGATGAATGGGTCGGGTAGCGAGGGGGGAAAAAAGTAGTTGGTCCACTTGAAGTCGTAAATGTCGAGCTCTCAGCTTGAGTTCCGGATGACGTCACAGTCTCTCTCTGTATATTAAGGCAGAGATTCGTTTGTGGTAGAGGAGGGGGGGTGGGTATTTCTGTGGGCTGCGGGGCACAATAGAGGGCCGGTCTGTTGACGCTCACAATTAACACAGAGTCGAGAGAGCTGTCCAGAAAGCATGGACTATTGAACTATTTCACCAAGGCTCGCATCTTCAACCCACCGCCCCTTCTTCTCCCATGCACAATAGAGGGCCGGTCTGTTGACGCTCACAATTAACACAGAGTCGAGAGAGCTGTCCAGAAAGCATGGACTATTGAACTATTTCACCAAGGCTCGCATCTTCAACCCACCGCCCCTTCTTCTCCCATGCCTCACCTTCTGTTGTCTGAGTTCTCTGCAAACAAGTCAACCTTTACACTTAGCACACCGAGTTCCCTGCGAGTGGGCAGGATGAGAGGAAAAAGGAATAAAAGACCGTGAAACAACGCCCGAGTCTTGGAATGGAAGGAGCGAAAGAAGATTCAAATTCTGTGTGGGCAGATACAGAGAATCCTTCCTCCCCTTTGCTATCCATTCAATTTTTTTATAGACTCATATTCTAGCTCTTTTTTCCCTGTCTGCTAATGTAACTATTGAAATGAAGTAGTATCATTTATAGGTAGACTAGGGTAGGCTTGCGGAAAATGCAGCCACCTAAATTTTGAAGTCCAGAAGACGTACTTGGTACCTGGAACGTTTGCAATCGCATATGTATATTTTACTTAAACATTATTCGTAAATCACAAACATCTTCTGAAATGTAGGTTAAAAGTTTGAATTGATTCTTCGTATGTTTCAATATAAACGTGAGATGTACGTTATTACTAAAAGACAAAAATACTATTGAAACCCTTTTATCCCCTCGATTGTTATTTTTAGAGACATTACCCGTTAAATTTCTATGAATAACTATACACCTGAATGTAAACAAAATTTCACAAAATTTTTAAATAGTGAAAGAAGATATTTGGTCAGCACTTAACATCGAGGTCTGCAGAGCTGGTGAAGGGTGACATGATGTGAGTATGGAGCACCGCCGGATTGAATGGGCAGGAGAAACGGAAGATCCCCGAGAAGGCAGGCCGACCAGAGGCAACGTTCGGCATGATTCCCACATGTGATAATCCCTGGACCAACCCCGCCGGGAATTGAACTCGGATCGCCTTGATGGGAAATGACTGCTACTGCACCAACCGGGGCCTATAATTTTTTTTTTAATTAATTTCTGTTCGGCAAAGAAACGAATCCTTAAGTATCACTCTGCCACATGTACAGCATTGTTTCCTTACTGTCTCATGTCCAGTTTAGTTAAAGTACATTGCACAAAACGTAGATGTAAGGCCTAAGTGGAAGAATATATAAACAATAGAATAATGAAAAACTATTTCGTGACAACCTAATTTTCTTGTTCATGGAAATCAACTACTAAATAACAAGGAGCAACATGCATGACCGTATTTGTTTTTTTATGTAATCAGGAGAATATTAAATATTGTAAAATAAATAAACAAAATAAAATTTCTTACAACAGAATTACTTGTCAAGGGAACTAAGGTTCACAACTATGTTAAGTGTATTATTTTTTAAATCTTAAGAAGATATAGCAACCGATAGATACCTAATTAATTGAATAGTCCGAACGTTTCAACACTTCCAACACACTTCTAACCCACGTTTTCGGCATTTAATACTTTAACATGTAAATTTTCGCAAAGAAATACAGGAACGAAAAAAGTTAAATAATAAACATTATTGGCCTCCCTTATTAAAATATCAGAAAGAGCATTCATACACTTTTATTAGATTATTATTATTATTATTATTATTATTATTATTTGGTAATTCGATCTTTAATGATCTTTCTGTCGAAGGATTTTTTCCTTTCAATCTTGATGCGCCTAATATATTTTGTTGTCTTGAGACGAAATGGTAGCGTCGTATTTTAAACAAGCTTACAAAAGTTTCACTGGAAACTCAAGTCAGAAATTGTATACTGTAATTTCCACTGTACTTTCGAACACTTAGAGCAAGACGTAGGAAAATATTTACCTTTCATCACTAGTAAAAACTATTTAAGACTGTAAACAATTAAGATAAAATAGTGTTATTGAAACATAATGTCTTGTCACGCCAATAAATTTAGATACACTTCAAAGATGATAATTTCACAATTTCTTAGCCGCCTTAAGGAAACGAAATCAAACCAAGGATTTTGTTAAGTTATTCTCTGAACATTGAAAAGTCTGATATGTGTAAACTGCCCAGTGACCACAAGCCTAAAAGAGATGTCGAATTCATGGTGTCCAAAGAACGTTTAACGTGTGTATATCCATTTTATGTACTTGATGTATCGTTAAAACTTATATTCTCGCTACCGAAAGTGGCGAAACTATGTTTTTATGAGGTCATTTTTTATACGTAAATATTGACGCAGAATCTGATGAATCACCGTTATCTTCAATGCAGCCTAAGGTCATAAAATAGTATGGTAACCAAAGAAAGTCTCACAGATGCGAGTTGTAGGTGGGAAGACTACATACCAATTAATTGACTCTCACTTAAATGTTACGTGTTTAACTCACTTTTAAAATAATTATTACGAACAATTTTCATAATCGCGGACACGCGACAATAAAAAAATGAATTTACTTATTAATTTATTTCTTTATCTCACCATTTTGCTTTTCCACTTCCTTACATAGTTGTATGGTAGTAACGGAAGTATTCATAGTAATTTTTACAGCAGTTCCTTTATAAAAGTATCACCTTACCGAACGGCGGGTATAGTGACTATAGATAACACTGAATCTTCATGGGGTCCGCGGTGGCCTAGTGGTCAGACCACTTGCCTCCCACCTAGGCGATACGGATTCTATCCTAGACGGGGAATTTTGCATGTGGTTATCGTACCGGACGATGTCGCTGGCCGGCGGGTTTTCTCGGGGATCTCCCGTTTCCCCTTGACCTTTTCATCCCGGTGCTTCTCCGTCATAGGGCCTCAATTCATGTCAACCCTCGGGGTAAGTACATTGTCTACGGGGTCTCACTCATAAATTCTGCATTCGGAGTGCGATACTCTGACCCTCGCAGGTGACCCTTTTCATACGATATTTCTAGGACCATGAACTTAAGAGTGAATGTTCGACAATTTTAATGCACTTTGAGTTCTTGAGCATAACGTTTATCCAAACTGAATTATAATTTTTTTTTGACTAAGCATAGGATATATCCTAGGTAAACTACCTGACATAAATATTAATGCAAATTTTCATCAATTTGTCACACAGAATCATTGCAAAAGAATTATAGGTCAACTTTAAAAAAATTCTGCTGCAATGAATCTGCAAGACAAATTAATGAAAGATTATGTTATTATTTACGACAAGCAGTTTACCAAGAATATAACATATGCATTGTCGAGGAGAAAATTTTTACAATACGATTTGAAAATACGTTATGGCTCAAAATTTGAACATACAATAAAATTTTCTAACACTCGCCCTTAAAAAATTTTGCCCCACTTTGTTTCAGTGCATGACGTGCTAATCTCTAGCATCGCTTCATGGTTATTAGCAGCGTGTTTTCGTGAGGCGATTTCTCTTATTTGACTGCGCCCATCACAGTAAGGTCATTACAACACCACACGTCTGTGACTTCCAGGCAGAAACCCAAAACGCACGGGAGTTAAAACATCCAATCACCGACCATGAAACAGAATTGCAGATGTGCACGTAAGAAACTGAAACAAACTGGGGTAGAATCCTTTTTGCGAAATATTCATGGCATTAGATATATATATATTTTACTGAGTTTTCTGTGAACACATTAGACCGTTAGAGGTACGTGTAGTCTCGAACCAGTAGTGTACAAGAGACAGGAAACGCATTCTCCAACAACATACCTCGGTATACACAACGCACGTTTGTTTGAATTGCCAGGTGTGCATTTTGATTCTACGTACTCGAGTGTACAGCCGGAGCTTATTCTTGAATGCCTTGGAACATGACAACGATACGCCACTGGTTTAAGTTTTAAAAAATTACAGATTTACGCAAAAACAGCAGGAGAGAATAGCCTTAAAAATTGCCTTATTAGTAGGGATCTGAAAACTTTGCGTTTTGCTTGGCCTCAAGATAAAATCCCAGCATCTCTAAGTTCGTGCCACTTCCGCAATTGGCCCCTTGACTTATTTGACACTTCCTGGAAGCCAATAGTACAGAAGTAAATAAATGCAGGCCCATATCACTGCGTCATCGAGCAGCCAGTGAGCAGATAATGTCTGCTTGGACACACACATGTTCTTGGGGACTAGCCTAGAATTCAGTAAACCCGCGAATTTTCCTTCTCTGCTTATTAATAGAGGCACGAGTATTTCGCGTATTGATTCTGAGTCAGGTTGAGCGTCAAGAATGTATACATCACTATTACGTCAGTGATTGAATGGCAAGTTGTTTTGTCACAGCTCTGACGACTGCAAGCCAATAATAAATACAGGAATATTTCGTGGGTATAACACATTGTACAGTTAGAAGACAATGGACATAGATGATGGTATATCGCGAAAATGATTTGTGTCAATATACTCTTGAAAATACTGTAGTATCTTGCAACATGTATGATTGGGTGATATACGCCTGACACGATGTAGCTCTCGGCAGACCAACAGCAGACATCAACTATTACAATAGTGGGACTCTTATTGACTCAGTCAAATAGGGTAACAGCTATAAATACATATTTTGCTTAGCTGAGCAAACGTTGAAACCCAGAAAACAGTCAAGTATTCCCGAGTTAAACCATAATCGCTAAACACATATAATTAGGTGATATACTTCTGACACAATGTAGCTGTCTGCAGACCAATAACAGGCGTCAAATAGCACAATATCGGGATTCTTATTGGCTCAGTCAAAAAGGGTAACATCTCTAAGTACAAGCTAAATCCAGTAATCATGTGGGAAGCTGAACGGTTGTTGAAATCCACCAAACAGTGGAGTATCCCGCGATAAACCATCTTCACTAAGAATAGATAATCTCCTGTAGTCAGTGCGTATATAGGACTGAGAGTCTAGGCTACTGTCATTGAATGCGCGAAACACACGTTCCTATACTTATCAGTGGGTCCTCGGTGTTCGAGGGGTCAGACCTATCGCCTCCTACCAAGGCGATCCGGGTTCGATTCCCTGCGGAGTCGGTCACCGGATTTCCGTATGCGGGATTCGTGCCGGACGATGCCGTTGGTCAGCGGGTTTTCTCGGAGATCTCCCGTTTCCCCCGTCCTTTAATTCCGGCGCCACTCCATACTCACATCATGTCACCCCGCACCAGCGCTGAAGACCAAAAATCTCTCACTCACTCTACTTATCAGGGCTGCGAACCCTCAACTGCTTGAATGGCATGGCGACCTTTCAATCTTCTAATTGCTAAGGCTGTCCCGACACAATAACGGAACTATGATTTGTTCTTCAGTAACATACGAAAGGTGGGCCCAGGGAGGAGACAGTCCCTGTTTGAAGAGATCCTATGACAGCTGCAAGGGGCGGTGTCATTGTGAACTTCGTACCAGGATGCATTATGCCAGTCATACCAATATTTATTGTACATACACAACTAGTGTATACGCGTAAAAGAGTACAGCTTACGTCAGTGTTCCTTCAGCCAATTTTATGCCTCAGCCGCATGAGGTTTTTATTGCAACTACTTCTCACTCAATATTACGTCATAATAGAGACCGGAATATTTCGCAGGTTCACTGATCTGTAAGCTAGCCTCCAAGAATATCTGTGTATTCAAGAAGACATCAGTTGTTCATTAATTGCTTGCCGAAACAGTGGAATGGGGCATCCTAAGTTATATATTTTATTATAGGTAGGTATGGTTGCATAACACGAAAACGTTTTGTGTCAACATACCCTTGACGCTGTAGTTTCTTGCAACTTGTATGATTGGGTGATTTGCTTCTGAAACAACGTAATTTCTGCAGGCCAATAACAGACATCAAATACTACGATATCGGGATTCTTATTGGTCCAGTCAAATAGGGTAACAGATCAAGTACGAGGTAAAGCCTGTAATCTTCTGGGAAGTTGAACGTGTGTTGAAATCCAGCAAAGAGTCAAGTTTTCCCGCGGTATACAATCATCTCAAATTATTGGCTCAGAGACTACCAGCGGATGTCAAATAAGTCAAGCGCCAATTGCGAAAGTGGCGCGAGCTTATAGTTGCTGGAATTCTAGCGTGTGTGTACAATAAAACGCGAATTGTTCAGGTCGCTAGTCATACAGATACTGATACACCGCTGACTGTATCATAGAGGCGATCTATCTGCGAGGAGGCTGCATGCCTCTTAGGTAACTCCGCATCTTCGGCTATTGTGAGTACGATTGGGTACGATAATACTAAGATGGATACTGAAACAAACGGAACGTCTTTTACGAACACTCTTCATGCTCTCAGAGAAAGATCTTCGCTATAGATCTCGTCGTGGCACATGTTTCAGCCACGTCTCCGTCAACTGGTATTTATAGCAACCAAATCTTGTAAGACGTACATGGTGTTCCTTACCTTCATGTGAACACTATGACAACTTGGTATGACGAGTGAAGTGTTTGGCAAACAAAGAAGAAGGTCGCGAAATATACATTAACTAAATATAAATTAATACGAAAGAATATTTGCTTTTCCGAAAAATTTTGTGTTCTTCTTACCCCACCCGCGTG
Organism: Medauroidea extradentata; assembly: GCA_003012365.1. Lineage (NCBI taxonomy): Eukaryota > Metazoa > Arthropoda > Insecta > Phasmatodea > Phasmatidae > Medauroidea > Medauroidea extradentata. Next base: position 71,830 of record PNEQ01093441.1, on the reverse strand, counting down.
AAATACTGTTACAAGTTTGGAGCACACAAACTTTACATGTGGGCAATACTCATGAGTTCTTTTGGGATAGAGGTCTTATAGTTATAAATAAAATAGTTAAATTAAGTACTGGATTTAATAGCTCACAAAGCTACGAAGTACACAAAACAGTAATCAACTATCACTCTCACAACACAATTAGTTATGCACACAATTAGTACTGTTCCACAGAACGTTAGTTAACTTTGACAATTAAAGCACAAGAATATTTACAATTAATCCATCAAAGACTACGAATCACAATAAAAGTTCGGTCATGTATCCAATCAATAGTCTGTCAAACAGTTACAATGTACAACCTTAACACTCCTAAGGGAGGATGGCTCACCATGTACAGTGCAGCACCCAGAGTGCACCACTGTCTTCACTCTTGAGGTCTTCGGTTCGACTCCCGTCGCGCACCTCCTTCACCTGTCGACCCGCAGCAGAAGCCCTCTTGTCTCACCCAGTACTGCTCCGAAGGTATGTGCCTGTAGCCTCGCAGTAGACTCCGACGTCACCAAGACGTCTTCCTGACATCACCAAGATGTCCTCACCAGCCTCCCTGCACAAGCTTAGCACCTCCTCCGAGCAGGACCAATAGCGATCTCTCGAAGCACTCCTCTTGAATCATCAGGTAGACAGTCGCCTCAAGTAGCCAGTTACTGCCCTCCTAGACACAACACCGTCAGTGTCATTCTCCACAGTTCACCACCTCTGCAGCACTCCAACACAACATCACAAGTGTTGTTCGTCCTTCCTTCAGCCTGCTGGCGTCACACAGCCTCGACACCAACAACAGCTGTCATGTTGCCATCCTCGAGACGCAACACCTCGTTAGCTCAGTCGCGCCGACACAACACCTGAGTGTTGTCTGTCCCTTCTGCAGGGCGCTGATGCTACTCAGCTTCGACACCGACCATTGCTGCCGTGTTGCCATCCTCGTGATGCCACACCTCGTCAGCTCCGCCGATGTTACATCAGCTTCGACGCCATCGTGATACCGCCCTCAAGGTGCTAGGTCCACACTTATACGTCGCCGTCAGTGTCTCCCCTCTGCTCGTCACCTCTCGCGACGTCCATCGCTGCCCAGTGGCAACACCGCCCCTAAGGGCGCTGCCTCACACCACTCTCGGTCTCACTTCGTCTTCACGACTCACTACTAAGACTTCACAAGACTAACACAAGACTCTCACCTCCCGACTCCGCACAAGACTCTGCAATACTCCGCAAGACTGACTCATGTGTTGCGCAGTTCCGATGATTTTATACGGCCCCTTCAATGACGTCTATGGCTGATGAAATATGGTGACCTGAAGTCTAAAAATAGACATTACCTCGGTCGTACTTGTTGATAGTCACGTATTCGCACTGGCGTCAACGGGGATACCCAGTGACGTCTCTCGGGAGATGCGACATAGCTGCGAAAACCCATGACATCACTGATTGACTCACAGGGCTGACTACCCAGCATGATGCAATGTACCTGCTGACCGGCCAACACGCAGCAATACGTCAAACCTGAAGGCTACATTTTCGTAAGCATCATGGAATCTGTCGGAACATACAATATTATGAGCTAACAAGTAAGACTGATTTAACTTAAGTGGGCTTTACGGTTTCGTCGATATTGGGATCATCATATATGGTCGAACGAAACTCTACGCAAGAAAAGTACATAGGAGAAGAATCGGTAATGGCTGAAATTCAAATAAAATACCATGGAAAACCAACAAATAACTATCCAAAATTACTTACTTAAGACAATATTTTCTACTGTATTTCGACTGTCAATGATTTTAAATAAAATTATCTTGTGCGGATGAATGTTCAACTTTCATTTGTGAAAAACATATTATGTGCAAGTGCTGTATCCGCTTTTAACCGTTTAAAAGTTATAGTAACATACCACGGATATTAATTTCGTCTTAAACGTGTACCCAAAATTAAATAACACTATGGAGTTTTATTTTACTTACATGGGATATAATTGTTTCGCTTTGAGAGAGGAACAAGCTTTCACTCTAAAAGAACTTAGAAGCGTCAAACGCTAGAAGCGATGCAGGTCTTAGATAAAAAAAAACCAGTGAATCTTTAAGGTCTCATTATTTTCACGGATTTCAACTGATGATGGTGCGACCGTGTAAAATATAGATAGTAATTATGCAACAAAATATTTTGCGTAATTTGTAGATGTTGTGGCAGCCAGATTTCTCCACGTCTCTGCCCCGGTAAGGTCTCGACCGTTGCGTCATACGTGTTGTCGGCAGTATTTTATATTTCAAGGGTGGGTGGAGGTTTGGGCGGCCAGGGAGCAGGTGGGTTTGGGTGAAGAGTCTTGGGCGGTTGGGAGGGGGAGGTAGAAGAAGAAGACCCCGGTTCCGTCCTACGATGCTTCGCGATAAAGAGCCCGAAAGAACGTCTTCCCGCCCCGAATGGCCGGCCGACCAAAGGTCGCGACCCTTGACGTGGGACCCCTTAAACCAGTTATCATGTGTGTTAATTACCGGTTGTGACGGGACCCGACCAACCATCCCCCCTTCCCCTCTTAACAACCCAAAAGCCTCACCATCGGCGCGGGATGAATTGAGGAGGAGATTCGCTTCGGGGCTGCCTCTTCTCGATCGCAATGGCTACTTCCCGGTTGCTATATGCCCCACAGGTCCGGGTTCGACGACCAAAAAAGCACCTTCCCTTTCCCCCTACACGAGGTCATCACAACCATAATAATAATTATTTCATTTCTCGTATCGCGCCTCTGATGCAGAAATTATAATTTACTGGCCGCTGATGTCCGTGCATCCTAATTAACGTTTTATTCCACGGTCGCCCGGCTTTCTTCCCATAACGCACTCCGCGTTTCGCAGATGATAAAACAACTTGTACGACTTGAGGCAAATGTTGTGTTGTTTGGTATTTAAAAATCAAGTTGCTGTTTTTACAACTTGTCTTTAAATTAGACATGATTGTACCTGCAGCTAGGTTGGTAACTTTTTTATTGGTAACAAATATTTTACTGTACCGTTCCGACATTTAAGAAATAAAGATTTCTATCTCAGATTTTCTTTTTAACAACCACAGAAAGGATTAACGTTATGTATTAATTAAACTTTATGAGAACTGAGGGTGAACAAGGTAATAAATCCAGAAGGCGCTCTATGTTGGGAATTAACACTACTAGGTAAGATGAATAACGGACAATGTGCGTATTTAACATTTTTCGCTTGTATATGTGCTAAGTTTTAGTAGTTCATGTTATTTAAATGCTTGAAACGGTAAAAATACTTAGATTAGTGGTTAATATACTAGAAAGTGTATAAAAATGAAGAATTTTAACAGTAACGTTAAAGACTAAATTTTAATATTAGTAACAATATCCAATACTTAAGTAGAACTTTTTTTCTGGGGCCGTTCAACGAGCTGCAGGCATAAACTGTTCGGACACTCTGTATATTTTCGTGTATTTATGACCAATCCAAATTTCCACTTGGATTTAGAGACGAGTTGCAACAGTTAATCTCTGCCAATTTTTAAGTACATTCAGAATATTTTTTTATTGCATTGGCTAACTAACTATGGTTCCAAAAGTCATAGTTTCGTTTGTTAACCAAACTAGTAATTTTTTCGAAACTTCCATTTTGGGTGTGTTAATTGAGAGGCATATGTTCAATGGCAACGTTAAACATATTTCGCTTTCCTACGTCTGAATCTCCTGGTTTCATTTAAAAATCTGTCTTCCTTTAACGACTATGCTTTATACTGCATAACCTAAATGTAGCATAAACGAATCGGTTGTACAACGCACTATGCAAGTTTTAAACAGATAAGATCTAATATTAAATATTCTTGAGAGTTTGTATTTAAAAATTCTAAATCATCGGAACTGAAGATATTCTAACTAAATGCAAATTACGATATTTTCCCGAGAAATGATGTATTTCAAAAGGAAGAGAGTTGGTAAAGAGAATTGCAAAGTACAGCTACAAGACGAAGGGGGTAATGCTAAAATATACCGATAAGATAACAAGCTTTTATATTGATTAAAGTGTATGTAATGCGACAACATAAATCAATGATGTCAATGCAAAAAAGTTTCAGTTGTAGCTAGTGTAAATGGAAATTTGACGAACGTAAGTCTTCAGACATATGTTAAATTAACCCATAATAAGTTTACAATTACCCTATTATTTTGTATTGTTAATTCTAGTCATAACAGGAGAAGACTTACTGTGAGATCTGGGAGGAAACGTGATCTTTTAAATGTCATTCTACCATACTCATGTCAAATACTAAAGGTTATATATATATATATATATATATATATATATATATATATATATATATATATATATATATATAACCTTTAGTATTTGACATTTTATTTCCTTGCAATAACTACTTTACCTTTATAGGTAAACGTTCTAATAAAAAACGTTCCATAAAGCTGCAGAAAAATAATGGAGATGTATTATTTATTTAGAAAATTAAAATTTTATTTACAGTACAATGTACTTGACCGGTACATTGTAAATAGCTGGATACCACTGTAGTAAATATTTGCAGAAATTCAATGGTTTTGTTGATTAGCTTTCACCAATAGTTTCTTCATGGGTGTGAATTGTATTAGTCCCCTGACTTTCATGTAGTGTGGCAAATGTAATAGCTTGTAAAATTCTGTGAAATATTTCATAGAGAATGATTTATTTAGACATCCACTGACATTTCCTAATCCAGTACGTCTCCAAAGTCCTGAATTGTATTGCGCTTGGAACATGTCCTAACAAAGACCCTTATACTAGTAAACAACATCTTTTCATAGAAACACTCGTGTTAGCACTGAATTACGTGGAATAATATGTAACTGAACTTAAAAACTGTACCGGTATTTTTTTCTTAATTATGTGGCTGCACGTAAATAATAATACTAACCATACGTATGTTGAAAATACTGCTTTCATATTTCTCAACCACTTATATACAAATAAAAAACAACCTTAACTTATAACTGAAGCATATTATGCCTATAATTCGCAGCACACAGTTTATCTTACGTCGTTATCATTATGTCTTGCTGAGTGTAAACACAGTTTCTAGCTAAGCACTAGTATACCCAAGCAACAACAAACACAGTCTAGGCCCCTAGTCACTTTCTTGCTTTAATAGTTGTTTAGTAGACGTATATTATTTCCCAAAAAACATTACATTAATTACACAAATTCTTGCTGCGACTATAACCTACAGGCTTAATATAGCGCATAACAGTTTCTTGCTTGGTAGATCGAAGAAAATATTCCTAGCGCCAAAATTTTACTATAATAACAATTCGGGAAAATTAATTTTGGTATTAAGGCCATGCGTCCATTTTCATACAAATGTTGTGATAATTTTTTTCTTTAAGCCTAAACGAGAGAAGATATAAAATATTTATTCGGTGGCTTTGTTTAGAATGTTTTTACCGTTAATGGTAATTTTTCAAGACAGTAACTTATACGGTTCCAACAAACAGTAAATTAACATAACTTTTGTTACTTGCATAAATCCATGACTTTTTACTATCTTAAAAAAAGGGTCATAATGGTGAAAACCATTTTAAGCAAAACTGCTAATCAGTTTTTTTATATATGATCTCGTTTAGTGGTAAGAAGTAGTTATTGCACAATAAAACAGAGAATTACCTTACTCTGCAATAATGCAAATCCACAAGGGTCAGGATTGATAGCGTTCTTAATGACACTAAGATCAGTATACGAGAGACAAACACACAAAAGTGTGTAAATACTCGCCACTTAAATTAATTATTGATTAATATATTTAAATGGGAAATCCTGATAAGAGGGAATTATAGAAGAGACGACGATTTCACTTCTAATTATATATTAATTTCGTAAAATACTTGTTTGAAACAGCTTTCACTTCGCTTTCCTGGACAGATCCTCTCGAGGTACGAGTAATTTAGATGCGGAGATAAATAATGATGAGCAACTTCAACGAGGATATAAATAATAACCGTTAAATGAGTGAAAATCAGTTATAACGAATGTTTCCGTAGTTGTGTCATAGGAAATTAATAATCAGTATAATTAATTTCTCAATTTATTTTATAAACTTAGAGCTTCTATTAACACCAATAACATCAATTGCAAACTATAAATTTTGCAATTACGTTACAGTAGCGAATTTTAACGATAATGTCTGATTGTATGTTCGTACTGGGCGACACATTGCCGTGGTATAGTTCAAAAAGTTTAAATATAAAATTGTTTACTGAGCTATTTTAATGAAGTACTTATAATTTTATTCTAATTAAACAGTTAATTTTTATACCTCTTTGATCAGTTGGCGGAATCATTGTTTCAATGTCTTTAAATGTCGACGTGTAATTATTTAAAGGAATATTCGCTTAAGACTGCTAACACGTTCACTGAAGGCCACAGGTCCCTATTTGTACTATTTTAATACATTTTATTTGTTAAATCCTGAAAGGGAGAAGATATTGCAAAACCGTTTCACAGACATTTTGGAAATGGTTACTAATTTTTTCAAAGCATATGTTTTTATAATTTTGGTTAGTTATTGACTTTAAGAAAACTTAATTAATTCCAAAATTAGCCCAAATTACATGACCTTATGTTATAAAAAAATTAGGCAACATACTACAAATAATTTCCAACATTTCTATGTAAAGGTTTTGCGATATCTGCTCCGTTTCAGGATTTAAAAATTAAACTCGCCAAAACAGCATAAATAGGAGCCCGGGGCCTTCAATAGTACAATCTTGGGACAAAAATTGCTTAATAAGCTATAAACTTTAATATTCCATTTAAATGAAAAAAACTATAAAATTATTTTTTTTTGTAGTCGCTTTTATATAAAATTACGTGTTTGGTTTGCAGCCTTATCTTATATGCGTACTGAGATCGGTGGCACATCAAATTCAGTCTAAAAGCACGTTCTTTGCCACGAATCTAAATTTTTTCGCTGTAGAGAAAATTTCCGTTAAAATACTGTATGATCGATGCAATTCAACATTGCCACAAGGGAAATATTGGTCTAAAAAGAATAGACTAATGACGTTGAAAATTGTAAACTGAACCGTTTTATAGACATTGCGAGCAAACGTTGCCTACTCACAAATGAAACCTACAGTAAAAAAAAAAAAAAGCCATTAAGAGCTGTTGCCATGAAACATATGAGGTGCTTAGATTTATAGTGGTGTAAGTCAATTAAAATTATTTCCTCATAAACAATTTTTTTTGTAATCACATGCAGAATGCAGAACATTCTTATAGGCTGTTTACTATAAAATGAGTACTCAGCAGAACTTGTAATCAATTATAAATATGTTTTATTGGGCCAATAGATGTTAACTTTTGATAGTGTTAGAACATGTATACTAGTTTTTAGTTACATGGAAAATTTCGTATTAAAAATAGTAAAGATGACTGTAAAACGGATGAAAGAAAACTATATGCAGTGCTCTATTTATCGTGATTGGCCTGTACAATACTCAAATGGAATGCTGACATTCAGTTAAAAGTGAAATATTTGTTACATATATTGTTTTGGAAAATGTGAATAATATGATTTAAAACGACACTACTAAATAAGTGTGACTTACACCACTATGAATCTCAGCTCTTCATGCATCGTAAACACAATTCTGGAAAGGAATAAGGTCGCATCCAGAAAGATGTCACAAAAACAAAAATATATATAACAACATAAATTAATTCTGGAACGAAATGTAGTCGTTGTTATCAAGAAAGGCGACAAAGAACTATTAAACCAAACAAAATAAGGCGCATGGAAAAAACGACAAAAAATTACGAGGACGGTAAGAACACAATTGACCAGATTCACGAATGGATATGAAAACACAGACGATACAACAAAGAAAACAGACGAATATTAACAGGCTTCCTTCGACGGTACCAGATGCGAAGCTTCGGGAAATGTCATCTGTTCCCGTCTTCAGGCAAACGAATAATCTGAGGAACTACAGCAGACTGACTGTAAGCGCCTAATTATATTTTTAATAAATTTTATTATGTCGTCATTGGAGGTAAGACGCCTATATTACGTTCCGGAATCAATTTGTTTTTTCTATCGTTCCTGCTGTTTTGACTATATTGGTATACTTCTGCATACTTTATTGCTTTCCGGAATTATGTGTACGTTATTTGATTGTTGGCAACAGAAAATACTTACTTTTATTATACTGATTTTTTTATTTAACTGTAGAATTTTTCTGCAACTCAACAACATTTACTTACTATAGCGCATGTCCACAAAAACGGTTCCGTTTGTAATACGAACTCATTAGAGAACTCGTCCGAAGACCACAATGAACGTATACGAATTATAATTCTTACTTAAGGCGGCCGCCTAGCTGGCGCTCGAATTGCGTGCAGAGTGTTCGGAGTGACGTTTTTTTTTTCTCAGAGACCAGTAAACGTGCGTCCACAATGCTTATCTACTAAAATGAAACACACTTCAGACAACTTGTGAACGTGACATTCAAGACTTCGCGCACATTGGAAGCATTATTTTAAAGCCCTCAAACTTGGCTAAAATCGGCTATTTCACGCGGATGTTTCTCAAGATATATGTAACGGAGTTGTTCGGAGTTGAGGTCTACAAGTGCATTGGACTTTGCTACAGTGATGCGTTCAATAGAATTACAGGGTCACAGCTTAAAGTTCCACAGTAAAAACATTCCGGCGGGAAGTCTTGGTTGTAGAGGTGATACAACAATACATGTGTCGGTCAACGTTGCCTGTAGCGTCTCATCGATTTTCACCTCACATACACAAACACGTCCTTCACCAGGCAGCCGCCTTAAGTATTAATTTTTATGGTAAAGTTAGTACGGAGTTTTCAAAACAAGCTTTACGTCAAAATGTCTAAAATAATTTGTAATTTGTTATAAATAAAATTAACTGTGCTGTCAATAAAATGTTTTAAACTGTATGTGCATAACTGTACAACGAACAATCACGGAAACAGCAAGTTCTTAAGCCCTTGCCCTTACTTATTCAAATTATTAGTGACAACAGACGCTGTTAGAGTACTTTTATTCATTTTACAGTACATTCCCGATTATATAATTTTCCGTAGCGTACAAAAAATATATTCTATCAATTGTTTCCGGGCACTAATTTAAATACTTTAAATTTTTTTGTTTTAAATTAGCTTTGGATAATAGTCCGATACCGTAATTTTTTTTTATGGCAATGTGAACTGTCACAAACAGAATTAAAGACACGTTGCACTAGTTTATTGATGGTGAGTGCGGTAGAAGCAAAGAAATCAACGGAAGCATAAAGAATATTAGCAAAACCATTTTCTTAGCCCCGAAAGAATTTATATCATTGTACAGTGTTCTTCTCCACCCCAATCTTCATTCATGTTTACTAATGCATGCAAGAAATTGAGTTTCCACATTTGAAATACCGAGAAGATAAATGGACATGCATTTAAATCCATCAGAAGCCATAAAGATGCCATGTAACTAGAATCGCTGTGATTGTGTAAATACAGCCTACTACTTGTATATAAAACTAAATTTAATTTAAAAAACCAGAAAAATATTTTTCAGATACACATACTTTTAAATATAAGAAAAGAGAAAGGTAATTTACTATTCATAACAAAGCAATTTAAGCAAGTTCAGGTATAAAAAGGCAGTGTCTTGACCCTGACACCTTTATACATACAGGACATTAGAATATTCTTTTCCTATTTAATTTTATTAAAATTTACCGCAACGCATAGTGGATAAAATATATAGAAATTTAACGATAGCTTTCAGCAACCTAATAAATTTTTAACATCAAAATCCCTCTTATTCAAAGAATTATTGCGACTTACGACGGCTTGGAATGTTTAACTTATGTAGATCTGTTAAGGTCTATAATACCGAGATGTTAGTAGGCCTACACATACAAACTGTTGCCAACATTTATACGTGCATGTTTACGGTGTTCTCATATTTTAGGGTACCTTAATCACTGACTGGTATTTTACATTTGTAATATAGTTCCCGCTGTAAAATGATCCACTTAGTTATATGTGATATAACGTATGTTTTGTAGCAAGCTTAAATAATAATTAAATGTATTGACATTTTTATTTTGTAGTAGCAAAACTATTCAATTTTCAGAACATTGCCGTCATTTTAAGAATTCTTGTTTAACTACAGATAAATCTTAATTTCAGTTGATAATTGTAAATGCCACATTAAAAATATAATTACGTTACTCCTTTTTCAAATCTTACCAATTTTACGACGAAAAAGTGCTCTCCATTTCCCTGTGTATGCTCTAGAAGTTTCCAAAACCTTTTTTTCTTCAAAATCATGTCTTGTAAATTATTTAACACTCAAATATTAAGCGGAATTGTGCAAGCTTTCTAATTTCAGCTATCCCTTAGTGCCCAAAATTTTCCAATAAACATGCTATATACAGGAATGTTGCTTACCGGTTAGTCCGTGCATTTTCTACATATTTTTCTATTTTCTCGAAATCGTTTCACTTTGAGTGGGAAGGGATAAGTGAAAAGGCGATGTTTAAATTCACTGAGGCCTCCTACAACAAACTGTCATTCAATAGCCTAAAAATTAAAAGGTAACCAATTGTGTTCTAAGAGAAGTCGTGACCAACCCGATTAACTTATAAAAGAGAAATGTATTCGAAACAATTTTTTCCAGAGACTGAAGCTCTAGTTATGATCAAACCGCTCAGAAAATGTATTATATATTGCTCCTTTTTTTCGGTTATTTTAAAAAATTTCGGTGTTTGATATCAGTTCACAATCGTAAATTTCTATGCCAGCCATAAGACTTACACTTCATTTTTGCAATGAAAAATTCAACAGCATCCCGTATGTTGCTAATTGTAGCCTATACATTTTGATGTTTATGTGCATGTTTATGCCAGTAAATCCCACTACGAAAATAAAAACCTGTATTTGATTACCGAAATAACACTGCTGAACAAGGCACGTAAATTAGTTATGTAATTTTGAAACAAATCTAGACGTTTCACACATATTCAAAATTATAACTACTACGACCATGACTAAATTTTCTGTAATTAACTTTAAATAACGTCTCAAAAAACCTCGTCAGTGAGACGTACAGCCTCCTTACACATCTACTAGAAAACGAAATGCTGCAATATTAATATAATTTATATGGAAATTAGCAGAAACCTAATGACGTCATGGTCAGTGAATTTATATAAAAATTAATTTTGGTCGAATTACGAAACACCTCCCCAGCCCTACTTATGCTCTTATATGCCATAAAGGAAGGCTACATATATATAAATATAAATATATATATATAATTTGATGCGCTGCAGCGCCATCTAACGGCGAGTTATAGAAAGTGTGCAACTAAAATACCCTCCATATTAAAACATTATTAGAGATGATGGTTTATCGCGGGAAAATTCGACTGTTTGCTGGATTTCAACATATGTTTAGCTTATTAGAATATTACTGGCTTTCACTTGTATGTGGAGCTCTTGTCCTGTTTCACTGAGCCAATAAGAATCCCGCTATTGTAATACTTATGCTTGTTGTAGGTCTGCAGACAGATACGTTGTATCAGTAGAGACAAGCAAATATCGCGTAATCATTTGGTAGCAGACTAAACTTCACATTCCTATACGTAACACAGCATAATCTGCGATTCAATTGGCCACGAACTATTATATGTTGTCACTTACGTGTGTTACGTCTGTACAGAGCTCCGCGACAAGTCACGACCATATCGGCCAGCCGGAGACGTCGAACGAGCCAATAGTCACTTGGAGTCTAGTCAGCTGTCAGAAAATAACGCGAATTTTGCATGTCTCTATGTATCAGACATACATAACAAATAATATGTGTCGCAAGGAACTGCAGCGTTTTCAAGCATATGTTGGCCCAAAAAATTTTTGCGATACATCATAATCTCTAAATATTATGTATACCAATTTTCACGTCGATCGGATGAACGGTATAGAAGTTGACGCACTGCAGACTCATCCAGTGGCGAGTTGACCATTTAATGTAAAATTGACAGCTTAAAATCCGTTTCCATAAAAAATACATACATATGCCAAGTTTCATGCTGGTCAGTTAAAATGTGTCGGAGTTTAACGAAACCTCACATTCATATATATACCAACATATGATTTATGTCAATAGATTAATACTGAAATACTTTATATTTTAGACTTTGAAATATTTTAGACTTATAAAGAATGTAAACAAGAGAGCAGTTTTGGCTGTGTACAATACTAGCTTACTAAGAAAACACGCCAAATCAAGAAACTTCAAGTAACAGAGCACAGTTCTAAGTTTCTTCTTGGTCAACTTGTGCAGAGATCCGCCTGCAAGTTGCGATGCTATCGCGCCGGCATGACGTGAGGTTAATAAGTGGTCTTTTTTGCATTATTCTGCTTGTTGTTGACCATGCGTTCATCCTTCAGCGCCACAGCATCCCGATCGAACCGGATGGATGAAGCGGAACCCGCGTCTGGAAGGCGGTGAGTCAGTGCATATTTATAAACAACTTGTTCAGGACATAACACTCTACATCTTCCATATTCCCCCCCTTCCCTCGAGGAGCCAACTTAACCTCTTCTCCTTTTGGTAAGGAGCATTTGACATGTAAGGGCAGATAAGTTAGAATCATCTGACCTCTTAAAAGGGCACTCCATAAGAACAGACGAGAAAACCTGTGTGCCGAGCTTTCGTTGTGTAGATAGCCCGCGGCGAATTAGGTCTACGTTATTATCGTCTTATCAAAAATTTTACTCACACTAACACACATACATATGTGTGTGCGTTTTTAACGTATGCGAACCACTATAATGACATGAAGCTTTGGGGAATTGTTGTGCGTGTGCAATGTTTATAACAAAAATATATATGTACGGAAAGTAAGGGGGGTGTTCGAAATGGCAAAATGGGGCAGGGGTAGTATAAGGTACCCAAAAATTGTGTAAACATTTTTTTTTTCATAGTGTATCGGAACGAGCAATAGTGACCCTTAACATAATTTTGCACGTTTATGAATTTTCATATATGTTTGTTTCAGATTTTTTACATCATAAATTTTACCTTGAATATTTTACAGTGATGAGTACAGACCACGGTCGTAGAAGAACAGGTCTGGACACTCGCCTATCTAACAATGTATTTTGCTTGACCCCCTTGTTGTTCGGCTGTAGTTCGTTAAGTTACCGAGAATGTCGTACTTTTTGGCGCTGTTTTCCGGGCGGTCGGACTCAAACGCTGTCCACTTTTTTCCATTGTTAAATTTATAAAGTAAATTAAGATTTGCTGGAGCATTTTCTTAAATTTGTGAGCGAAGAAAGTATTTCGTAAGTTGATAAAAATACGTTTTGATAAATTGTTTATCTTAGCGGAAAGGAAGTGGGCGGAGTTTAGTCCGACCGCCGTAACATCAGCGCCAATAAAACACAATATTCTCGGTAACTTGGTGAACTACAGCCAAACAACAAGGGGGTCAAATATCCAGGCGAGTGTCCAGACCTGTTCTTCTACGACCGTGGTACAGACAAACGCAGCTGCAGTTCATAAAATGTTCGATCGATAAGTAATATTTGGATGCCCGTAATTGCCTATCACTAGAGATCAAAAATTCGCGTTTTCATTTGGGCACAACCTAGAATTCCAACTGTAAGTATGTATCACATTCGCGACTGGCTTTTGACTTATTTGACACCACCTGGAAGTCTCTGAGCCAATAATGGAAATGTCACTTAAACACGCCTATATCACTTTAACAGCCAGCAGCTAATGAGCATCTGCTGTCTGCTTCAGTTCACATATATTCTTGCAGGCTAGCCTACAGGTCAGTGAACCTGCGAATTTTTCCGGTCTCTACCAATCACACACATGTTTACAATTTTACTGCCCAGAGATCGTTGTGCAGTCAATAAGCGCCCGAGTAAGCGTGCAGCGAATGCACCGACACAATATTTTGTGAAATTAGGTTATCTACTACGTTTCATATAAACTTCAAAATTCTGTTTATTTTATTTTATTTTTAATTTATAAAGGTACCTAACGCACCTAACACATCGCAATACAAATTCTGCAATACAATTTAATATAAAATGTTTTAATTACCCTTTATTTCTTTGTACCTTTGCAAATCTCTGAAAAAGTATCAAAATTTCCTTGAAAAATTAATGACTTTAATCGTTACAAAAAACTTTATTTGCTAGAAAACGTAGGAAAATTTTGTAGCAAACAGAAATTACAGGTTTGTCGAGAATAACTTATATCCAAATAGCATACTCTGGAATAAAATTAAAACTTACATAGACTAAATTATATGAAATTTATAAAATAATTAAATATATATATCTAAATATGCACAGAACAAAAAAATTAATTTTAAGCCAACTTCTAGGTAAGTTAAAGTGGCCTGTAGGTAATGTGCGCTGTCAAAAAGCTTAAATATAGAAGTTGGGTTCGCGGTATGCCCAGTATTATTTCATAGGATAATTATACTTAAATAATTGTCGTTAATAACTATTCAATGAATACGTTCATTTCCATGATCAAAACAAAGTAAGTTTGTTGAGTTTTGCTGTAGTTACGAAAACATGTCATTTAAGGTTACTTCCAAAATATATTCTGTCTTTTCGCCAGAAAAGCTTTGTTGTTTACAACGAATTTTTGGCAAGTGATTTTCTGTAAACGTACAAACATATTTTGATAATGTACGGAGAGTTTACTGGCATTGCATCAAACATGCACTATACGTATAAACATTTATTGACTATATCAAATAAATAATTACTTAAGTTTTACGAATTTGAGCAAGCCTATCAAGCATGTTAGTGAAAGTATGTTACAGACTTTGTCAGATGATTCCTAGTAAAAAAATAGGTAAACTTATACAATGCATGTCTTTGGTTGGCGGAAATCTTAAGGTAGAAATGCACGTACAAAAATTTATATTGAAAACCATAATTTCTGAAGCTAACAGAAGTAAGAATATTTTTAAATTAATTTCCTGCTGCAGTTTAATAATTACAATATTTATATGTAAAAAAATTATTTCTAATTCCTTATACCTTAATTAAATAGTTCAGTTGCTCAAAACTCTTGAGTATCACGTATTGCCTACCTCTAAGGCTCCACATTCATTATTTCTAATTTCTTGAAGACCATTCACTTGAGGGTGTTGCGACAATGCAACCTATCTCCTTGTTCACTGGAGCCTAAATTGAAATTGTAATAAATTCTACGCCGAAAAAACAACGTTTTGATCATACTCATTGCAGATATTTTTATTGATAAAATGCATTCAAAATCTAATTATTTATTTCTTCTCACGTTTGGTTATTTAAACAAATGTTGGTTACGAATATAAATTTTCATTCGCGGATTGTTCCCTTAAGATTTGAGGCAGTAACTTTAATTACTATTTCTGCTTAATTTTTTTTGCAAGTAATCATCTCGCGAAGTCTAATGCATACCTCCATCAGCATCCTGCGTATAGAAAGTCACACTGAGCCTATGCGGATACGTAAATAAATATAATTTACTGTGCAGAAACACTTGCACTATGGTTGTATTCGCCATAAAATCACAAGCATATGTAAACAACAGCAGCGTACTAGGCGAACGGAAAGTTTCGAACAATTAACTGTATTACTTTTTGCACACGTGTAGCAAGTTATATTGTGCAATTGGTATTAACCTAACTAAGATATAGGCTACTGTAGTGCGTTTTTAAAATATAACAAAAACGCAGATTCAGATTTTCTTTTATAGTAATTTAGGATTGTTGCCGTACAATTAGGAATAAAGCGAAGCTATAATAAACAATTCGCTACCGACTAATTAACCGACAGAATTATTTTTTTATTTAATCATATGCAGTGAAATACAGTAACTTTTTTATGTTTGATTTCAGAAGTGTTCAGTTAATCATGACTCACATGCATGATGTAAAACTTCTTAAAATGTTGACGTGTCTGGTGCCTGATATTCGTTTAGCAACAGTAATGTCAGTTAAATTGCAAGAAAATTTTATTCCACATACGTAGAGACCGGAAAAATTCGCGGGTTCACTGACCTTTAGGCTAGCCTGCAAGAATATTTGTAAAGCAGGCAGCATATGCTCATTACCTGTTTGCTGTTAAAGTGATATAAGTCTGTTGTAGTTACATTTCCATTATTGTCACAGAGACATCCAAGAAGTGTCAAACAAGTCAAAGACCAACTGCGAAAGTTACACAAACTAACAGTTGCTGGAATTATAGCTTGGGGTAAGGTTAATTCTACTACAGGTTAGAAAGATCAATGTTATAAGTTTGGCACAGGGATAATTTCTGCCGCTTGAGCGCTGGAATCGCTAATGCACCAAACTGACCAATCACAGAGCTTTCCTGAATTTTAAGATTTATTAAGTTGATAATTTAAAACGCGAAATTGGTTTCTTTTCACTTTAAAATTAAATTAAATGACAAATATAATTTTCGTGTTTATTTAAACTTGATTTTACTACGGTTTCGTATTTATCTGGTCTCTTAGCGATTGAAGCGAAACGAGTGGCAGAAATTTTCCCTGTGCCAAGCTCTCCCATAAGAAAACGTATTTTCTTTCTAACCTGTAGTAGAATTAACCTTACTTGCACCCAAATGAAAACGCGAATTTTTCAGGTCTCTACACGTAGACTATGATCGAATATGAGACAAAGAAAATATTCACTAGTGCAATGCTAGAATCCATTGTCCTATACATGCGCAAGTCCTGTCCATTCTTTCGTTGTCGGCTGTTGCAGTGAGTTGCAGCTCCTGGAAAAAAAGGTCGGGGTTTCAGTACATACACGATAGTGTATTCTAAACTGCGGGTCGTTAAACACGCAAAATATAAATAGCAAGTTCAGTTTAGAATATTCGTCACTTGTAAATATAGCCACGATTTTATGGCGAAAAGATTTTTGCAACATTTGGTTTCAATGCATCACGGGTAGAGCCCGGTAATTTTCGCGAAAAGAATTTTGCAGCACTTTGTTTCAGTGCCTTACGTGCGTACCTGCATCTTTGCTATGTGGTCAGTGATTGGACGCCGTAACACCCAGCGAGCGAAGGTTAAACCCGCAAATCACAGACGTGATGTGTGACAGTTATCTGTGTACTGATTGGTACAGTCAAATGAATAACGACTTAGCACAAAAACACTCTGTCAATAGCCATGAAGTTGAACTGCAGGTGTGCACGTAAGACACTGAAACAAATTGGGGCAAAAATATTTTCGCGATAAAACCGTGGTCCTACGTATAAACCTGAAATTGTTACATTTAAATCATAACTGAAGTCTATTTATAGAAATATTAAACGTACATTTTATGATTATACGCTTATATTTCCGTAGTCACTAGGCGTTATTAGGTTTCAATAAAATATCAAGAGTAATATAACTTTTATATTATTTTGATTAAGTAATGATTAGTCTTAAGTAGTTCGTATGTAATTTCTGCAAGGTAATTTTATTTACACGTCTGCTGTAACACTATCAGATCAATCTATTAATATTCTTAGGAAGGGACTAAGGGAATGGAATACATACAAGTTATTTAAGACGTGATTTGCTAGCATTATGTATTAGAGAGACGAAAATAAGCTTTTAAATATATTTTTATCGAAAGTGATAGGATGTTCCAAAATTCAATATAACTTAATTGTTTGGGTAAGTTAATATATGAATAGTCGTCGACCAAAAAATTAAATTTTAATTAAAACAAAAATCGTGGAGTGGTTGAGATCAGCTGTTGTACGAAAAATATTTTGTGCTCCGCGACGGACTTTTAAGGGCACGAATCCCTATAAACTGTCTTCATGGGAATATTGTAAAGTCAAATTCTAAAAGTTAGCCAGTATTGTAAAACTGCTAAATTGGTATGCTGTAAATTGAAATTTTCGAAACCAAATATTAAATACATTTATCTCATTATCTACTAAAATAAAATTATAAATAGCCTTAATAAGTATTTATTGCTCTGATAAATTATAGCTATAAAGGGAAATTATTTTTCAAAAAATATATACGCGACGAAAGAGAATATACTTTTTCTTTCGAATTAGCGTAATTATGAGTCGGTGAACTTAATAACGGGTGTCAGTTTCAATATTGGAATTTTTTTTTTTTTTTTTTATTTCTGAGAAATTTTTGAACTCGGCGATTATAGCGTGAACGTTATTTAACTTGCGCTGCGGTACAAACATCGCAGTTGAAATTCTAACGTACATTTGGGATGCAACTAGTCCAGAAAATTAAGAATTTAAATACTACAGTTTCACTTGCTGTGTCCTAAAGGTACGTTAAAAAGTTCAACTGCGAAGCTAATACTGTAATGCAAGTAAATAGAATTCAGTATTTAATCGCAAATTTCACATTTTTTCACAGAATTAAAAATAAAATGCGAAATGAAATCATTCAAGATGACTACTAATGCTAAAGACTGTAAACGTTTCGCGGAAAGAATTTTTTCCCAAGTTTGTTTCAGTGCCTCACGTGCACATCTGCACTTCTGCTGCATGGTCAGTGATTGGATGTACTGACTGCCACGTGTCTTGAGGTAGGCTACTTAATGCCCGGAAGTCACAGACGTGCGGTGTTTCAGTAACCTTATTCAGATTGACGCGGTCTAATGAGAAAGGCCTTTTCACAAAAACACGCTGCCAACAGCGTTGAATCAGAGCTGCAGATGTGGACGTAAGGCCCTGAAACAAGCTGGGGCCAAATCAATTTTTGCGAAACGTTCATGGCCCTGATGATGCCGAACTATATAGGTAGAGACCAGAAAATTTCGCGTTTTCTTTTAGCCACATGCTAGAATTCTAGAACCTGTATGTTCTAGTCATGTTCGCATGGGCCTTTAAGGCTCGGTTTCGGTCGACATATTGAATTTTTTTTTTTTTTTTTGCTTTTTTGGAATTATGAGAAGAAAAATGTTAGATCGGCGACTATATCGCAAAGTCTATTTACCTTGAGCTACAATACAATCATGGCAATAGAGCTAGTAATGTGTAGTCAGATCGAAATTTGTCGGGCAAATTATTAACATAAATTAATTTGCTGCCCAGATTGCGGCGTAATAATATGTTAACAGCTGAATCCTAAGCTCTGTACTGTAGCGAAATATAAATAAAATTGGGGGCATAATCGTATATTAAAAATTTTTCTTCTTATAACTAAAAAAAAAAAAAGTAAAAAATAATACAATTCATTATGGCGTCTGAAACCGAGCCTTAACTTGCTTGACACCTCCTGGAAGTCTCTGAGACAATAATGAAAATACAACTAAGCGTGCCCCATATTACAATGTCAGCGAGCAGCCAATCAACAGCGGATGTCTACTTCACTCCATAGATAATCTTGGAGGCTATCGTACAGGTCTGTGACTACAGGTCGCCCGGGATAAAATGATCACGTTTTAAATCCTAGTTACTTCTTTCCTTTCAGTTAAATTAAATTTCCCTGCCACTCTTTAGTTAAAGAAAACATGTCTACATAAGAATCGTGTATTGATTGTACCGTAGTCAACAGTTAACGTCTTAAGTCACAGTAAATATCTTTCAGACTATTATTTTTGACAAGTTAAGACGCCTGTCTGCCTTGTAAACAGAACTCTATTTTTTCTAAGAAACTTCATTATATGTTTATAGTGGTTGCATGTACGAAAAGAACAATTACTCCAAACTATCGTGGAATGGTAGTTTCAAAGTATCATTAGAAAGACAATTTCTGAACCACTCAAAACGGCTAAAAAACGGTTTCTTCGATATTTTATAAGCAACTGTCCGCGGAATTTGTATGAAACTACGATAGAAAAGTGTACTGGACTTTGCTTTAAACTTTCTACCAATAAAAATATGGGGTCAACACTGAAAGTGTCAGTCAGGCGAGTGATCTACGATACCACTGCACGCCGTTTGTGTCTTGCGGTAGAGGCGATACCGCACCAGACGGGCCGGTCAACATCGCCCTTGGCGCCGTGCCTTACTCATACAAACACACGGCCACCAGACGGGCTGCACTTCGAATGCACTGCAGCGAGTTACGACAATTATTTTTTTGACGCAACTATTCAACTCACATTACATTCGTATGCTTACGTAAAAAAACACAAACTATGTCGCTATAGTTTTAAAAATTCGGCGTGTTTACTAGAAACATAATTCTTTGGCCCCTCAAAATGGCTAAAAAATGGATCTCCCTGACTGTCGTAACTGGGAAAACAACAACCGGATTCGTAAAACACAACTATAGGAACAAGCGTGAGACGTTGAACTACACTGCCCATAAATAAAATAATATGGTCATCACTTAAAGTCCCATAGGAAAAATTATAATAGTGAAGCACTGCACGCTAGCTGATTGGGTTGCGCGGAGAGGCGATAATGTATTACATACGCCGGTCAATGGCAACCTTACCGCTCCTGGCTCACACACACAAACTGCCTATCTGCCTCTTAAGAGGAGTCCTCGACTGGCGCATGGACGGCGTTGCCGCGTATATTCTTTTTTAAGCGAAACCACTTAATTTTTTCATATTATGTTTATCTACGTAGAGAACGCACACTTGAAACTATTCCTCTATGTTTTTAAAAATTCAGCACGCTTGTTTGAAATATGATTTTCGGAGCTCTGAAAATAGCTAAAAACGGTTATTATTAGACTGCTGTATCTCCAAAAATATTATCTGAATTCGTAAAGTGCAAAGCGAGAAGCATGCATTGCTCTATACTTCTTACTATTCAAAAATAAAACGTGGTCACCACTTAGTACCCCGTAAGAAAAAAACTACGATTACCTTGGCGCGCTGCGATTAGAGGCGGTATGCTTATCGTCAAGCGTGGGACACTGGCTCTTATCGCTACGCTGTTCCCACGCATCAAAGGTGGAAATTCGACACCGGCGAAGACTCCTCTTAATCGCGAACCACCTATATCAAGCCGGCTCCAGCTCTGGTCCCAGCAGCTCATGAATGGGCGGTGTAGGAGTGGACCGTGGTCCATGGAGGATGTACATAGGGGAAGGGGGGAGAGGTGCAAGGTCACAATTTCGGGTAGTGGCAGGGGAGGGTGCGGTAGAAATGGAGGGGGGAAGACAGAACCACCCCGCCCGTTTCTCACGCCACCGGCACATGACCCCTGACACACCCCCCTTTGAGAGTCGCGGACAACAACCGCGCAAACGTCTTCCCCTCATCTTCTTCCTCGAGGGCGGCCTTGTTCTCTGGAGGAAGCGCTCATGTATCCCGGAGAGGATGAAAGAGTAACACGGTCGGCAGTTCCATGTTGAGCAACATTTATAATTTGCATACCTAGCATGGGTTACGGTTAATGCTACTACAGGTTAGAAAGATCTATGCTAATAGTTAGGCACAAAAATTTCTTCTGGTATCGGTGAGACGAACCACAGAACATGTTTGAATATAAAGTTACGTAAAGTTGACAATTTAAAAGCCTAAGTTCGTTTGTTACTATAAAACTATATTAAATTACCTCTCTATTTGCCATGTCTAGTTAAATTTTACATCGGTCTGGTCTTAGAGATTGCAGCACCTCTAGCGACAGAATTTTAACTTGTGCCAATTCAACCATGATAAAACACATGTTATTTCTAATGTGTAGCAGAATTAATCTTACCTAGAGCCGTAAACGATTGCAGCTCTGCCAACCACGTACTTAAAAACAAAACTAAGCAGCCACGAATATTTCCAACTAGAGGCACGATTATTTCGCGTATTGATTCTAGGTCAGGTTAAAGTCAACAACGTATACTTCTCTGTCATCGCTGTGATCGGACAACAGTTGTTTTGATACACATTTGACGACTGCAAACCAGTAATAAATAAAGGAAATAACTCGTGGTGAAATCTAGTGGCACCCGCATGAACGGTTAGAAGCCAATGAACAATCGATAATGCCCAGTTCGTGTATAGGACTGAGAAGTCTAGGCTGCTACCAGATGAATACGCGAAATAATCGTGCCTCTACAGACACTTGTAAATTTCGCGTTTTATTATTTGAAAACATGTTAGAATTCACTAACCTGTACTCGCCCGAATACACTCCGTGATGTTATTGGTTCCAAGTTCTAAACTTCCAATTCGCTTGAATTCTGCACTATAGAGGTGCAATTGACCTTGGATTCTTTGTGGAATTGTCTACTTGGTGTGTCAACGGTGAACAAACGTCCGCATTGGAGGAAACCGGTTGATTGTAATTAAGTTAACAATGAGTTGAGTGAAGAGATTTTGGTCAGCGCTTAACATCGAGGTCTTTAGCGCTTGAGAGGAGTGACATGGCGTTAGTAAAGAGCAGCGCCGGACCGGAATGAATAGGTAGAGACATGCAAAATTCGCGTTATCATTTGGTAGCATACTAAACTTCACTTTCCTATACATAACAGAGCATAATCTGCTATTCAATTGGCCACGAACTTTAATGTGTTGTCATCTACGTGTGTTATGTCTTTACATACTGTAGATAGGCCTCTCTACCGTGTAAGAACTCTCCGCGGCAAGTCACGACAATATCGGCCAGCGGGAGACGTGGCCCGAGCCTATAGTCGCTTGTAGTCTAGTCAGCTGTCAGAAAATAACGCGAATTTTGCATGTCTCTATGAATAGGTGGGAGACACGGGAGTTCTCCAAGAAAACCCGCCGAACAGAATCAACGTCCGGCGCCATTTCCACATGCGAAAATCCGGAAATCGACCCTCCAAGAATCGAATCTGAATATAAGTTAATAACCCTGACGGTTCTGATGGGAGATTGCATCAGGGTTTAGGATGGTTATCAAGTTCATTTCAGCCTGGTCAGAGGCTGCGAGAGTTTTTTTATTACTATATTTGTATCACATGGTGGCAGAAACACCCAATGTATTATTGTTAGCGAAAGGAACTAAAGCCCACGCTCTTTTGTTTCTTCATTTGTAGCAATATTCAATTTTTAAGCCTAAACGTGTAAATCGTTTTCTCCCAGTTGGCTGATTTTTTCATTGCAACAAATACTATGGATTATTGTGTAATTAACAAAATTCTAGTAAAATTGATTTTTAGTAGAATCCGTTTAATTTCTTATTTTGTAAAAAAAAAACTCCCTATCACGGCAAAATCCATTAAAAATATATCTGCCAAACAGATTTCTGACATCCGTTCTCGCAATGTTAAAAAAAGCTCATGTCGCAACGTCGGCCGTAATTGGTTAGGTACTGTAACAAGTCGTAATATTTTAGTACTTACTGTTTCACTTAATAGATAAAAGCTGTTACAGTTTGGCGTTGGTACAGTGAAATAGTTTACGCTCAATTAGAATCGCTTAGGCACTGTGCAGGTTATGGCGAAATTCATGTCAATATTTTGAGGAACGATCCACGCGTCTGCAGGAATAAAAAGTATCATATGAACACAGAGTATAGGTCCGAAAACACACTGTTACTGTACTACAGTTACCTTGGTTTGCAATGGGTGGGGAGCATACAAGATACGAAATGTTAATGTTGAATCGTGCATCGGACAATGTCTATCGTCCGATTAAATATGACTCGTCTGTTATGTAGTTGCATATAACAGCTGCAATGGAATTATACATTAACACAATCCAGCCAGCCCGCTATACACCATTACTAGGGACCTGCGAAATTCGCGTGATTATTTGGTAACAGACTATACTTAGCAGTCCTATATATATATATACATGGTTACAGTATGAGATGAAACTGGCCGTAGCTTATATGTGATGTCAGCTACGTGTGTGACCTCTTTACATCAGGTTGCTCACTCAAACCTGCAACTTTTAATTACTAAACAGATGCATTTTACCCGCCAGACCACGGCATATCTTACCTATGGGGGAAGTTGGACGAGTATATAACCATTTACAGCCTAGCCTTGTGGCAAGAAATAACGCATGTCTCTAACTGTTACGTCACCTACTGAGAAGAGTAGAGCATAAATGGTGTATTTTCGGACCATTGTTCACGTAAAATGTTTGTTGCTCTACGCGTGAGAATCGTTCCCCCAAATTTTTGACAAAGAAATACTGCAACATGTAACTCGTTCAAAAGGTCGCCACCATGATCAATTATATTTAATAGTCATCAGTGTCAACCATCATATATCAATATGTTTTAATAACTATGTATTGCGACCACTCGTTCTCCTCGCCATTATATCAGGATCACATTGGAATAGTTTTCATTCAGGTACCATCACTGTGCCTCGTCTTCACTCACGCTGGAGCCACCCCGCTAGCTGAACAAGAGGGGAGGGGTCCAGCCAATGGTTTTGTTAGTTGTCATTGTATTGTAGATATTTAGTCATTAAGAAATCTAACATGTTATCAAGAAAAGAACCGTTTTATGTAATTGGATGCAAATAGCGACGATAAATTAAGGCATTATTCAAAAAATATGGTTCTGGCCGGAATTGTTGTCATCGAGAGGCGGAGCCGTCGGTTGAAAGCTGACTCCTGATTGGTCCAAAACGAACCGGAGCGTGAAGGTCAAGTGACGGGGTTTTTGGCACGAATCGGGAGAGAAGCGAGCCGCGGTAAAGGTTTGGAGGCAATCGTCGGAGAGCCACGAAAGACGGCGCACCAGGTGCTGTCGCCGGGCGTCGAACTGGGCGTCGGGACGCCGGCGCCGTGGCGGAGATAGACGCCGCCGAGCCGCGGGTTTAGTTTAAGATTTCGTCGAGCCGCGGAGTATTGTGGGCCGAGGCGCCATCATCATCGTCGTTGTTTTGGGGAGTCGGGACGCGATTACGATATCACCAAGTCAGAAAGTACGTCGGGCCGAGGCACTTATGATTGGTAATTGTAGAGACACTGTAAGACAAGGCAGTTGATTTTCTAAGTAGTGGTCGGGGTCTCAGTGCACGCGACTGTTATCACTAAGAACTGTACCGACAACTCTCCGATTCACTGTAAAACAATTTTTGTACTTTTACAAGGAAAATCCCTGTCAACCCATTTGCCAAAGATATTCCTTGTAAAACTACAATGGTTGTGCAAATCTGATCGTGATAAGCAGCCCACAGGCAGTAAACATTTGGAGTGCACTCGTAGCCACATGGCATACATGATGCATAACGAAATCACCTATACATTAACCACACGTGTACCACAAGCATTCTTATTACACTCAGATGTTTTTTGTTAGTTTGCTAAGTTTGTTTGTGGACCGTATACTGAAATATGTCAGTCTTTCGAAACTAAGTTGATCACATAAAAATTATTTCAGTATAACTACAAACATATTTACTCACATGGTCTGATTAACAACCATGCCAGCAAAAGTAGACCATGATATAAGCAAACGTTGGCCGCTTCTGCCAACAGTTGGTTAACTGAAAAATGATTGCATTTGCTACTATGGTCGATATCTACCAAATCCTTCGGGATACAGAGTTGAATTTACTAAAAAATGCTGTTGATCTGAATACACAAACAACAGTTCCTCCATTTTTCGAAAATCGACTCCGAAAGAGTAAAGTAAGGGGACATGTGTTTGTTATTAATCGTTTGTACAGCTTGAACCCAACGGCCTATCATGATTATTACTTCAGTTAGATACGTACGCAAATGTATAACACACATAACTTCAGGACGTTTCAAAATTCTTTAATTTAAGGGGTGAAAAGTCATGAAATGGGTTTTCGATAATTCTACCATATCTATCGAACCAGTCGGGATATCGAAGTGCTGTTTGCTTCAGAATGATATATGTAAGGAAATTTTCCGAAATCAACTGCAAATATGTAACAAAAGTTAAAATATATTTTCGATTCGTGATCTATACATATCGATTTCACTGAAATTTTAGATATTGGCGTAATATTTGCTTAAGATTAATGCACTTAAATACTTGAATTGTAGTTTATAGCTTATTCGAAAGTTGACACCAAAGGAGGTTAAAAGTTATGAAACGGGATGAATAATATTTTCAGATAATCGTCTACATAATATTAAATAAATGGGATACCGTCACAGTTTCCATTTAAATGAGACGTTCATACAATAGTCTCAATTGTCTATAAAAGTGTTTTTTTTTTATTCTTTGAATTCTAAGGGGGTGAAAACACATTGATTATGTTTTGCACAAACCCACGAGTGCTATCGAACCCGTCGCGGCATAGATTTGTTTTTCTTTTTATGATGACGGATACGTAAATGCCCGAAAACAGACAGATTTCGGTAATTTTCAAATTCGGAACTCTTAAGGTTGTGACAAAACGGAAAAAAGATTTATGAATCGTTGATTACGCTTTGACTCAATGGGTTATCGTCGTGATATTCACCCCAATTGGATACTTATAGAAATGTTTAATATGTGATGGTAAGATTTTGCTGAAGAGATGAAAGACGTAATATATGTTTTAATTTACCCCGTGAAATCTACCTAACCAGATGAGATTAAGATATATACATTTTTCCTTCAGAATGCAGCTTACGTATATACGAAAAATTATTATCTCAGTTTTTATACTGAGGAAATAACCCTGAAATACCCTAGGGGTGGCGAGGCTTACGTAAATTTTTCAAAGCAGACGATCCGAAAAAGCATGTGCAGCCATAGAGAAGTATTTTAAAGGGAAGTTAACACTCTGCAATTATATCATTACATATGGGTATACAACCTCTACGTACCCATTGACGGAATATTTTATTTATTTTTAATGAACTTTCGAAGGTACGGGTTGAAGGCACAGTCATTAATAGTCGTGCTCGAGATAAATGAGTGATCATAACATGTACACTACTTGTACCATCTGAATACTCTGTCATATTTGTCTACTTTTCTATGATCGTAAATAAGGCCCGGAACAGTAATTAAAAGTGGCAAGGATAGACTTGTGACAATTTTTAACTATAGCTACATGGCCTACTGCAGAGTGAGCTCAATCTGCATCTTGGTTGTCTTAACACTCACACTAAATGTCCGAGCTATTAATCTGGGGTACAAAGAGGTCCTTCAACTGAATAAATATACGATACTACGAATAATAAACGCGAGCAATGTTGCGGGCGGAATGCTAGCTTAAATTATAGTTTATTTGTTCGTCTTCTATGTGGTTACATACCAGACAACAGATTGCGATGAAATATCTGCAAAAATGGAAGGGGATGAGGGTGGGGGGCACAACGAGGTAGAGGGACAGGAAAGGATGCCAGAAAAATTTAGTTAACAAATAAACTTTCGTAAGTTGTACGTGAGCACGCGAAGGTTTCTACCAATTTGGAAAGGGAGAGCAAAACGGTGTAGTGGGCAGTACAGAACGACAAAACTCTTAGAAAAAAAACTGTGTTGAATTGTGCGTACGTCGCAAATTTTCAGCTAAAAAATATACTTTTTTTTTTGTTACTTCGTCCACTGACAAGACAACTAGTTGTTTAAGGGTGTCCAAGTGCGATAAAGTGATTATTTATATACAATATTGTTATTTTCGTAGACGATACTTGTGAGTGCAATTTCCTCTTACGAAACAATTTTAGCTGGCGTAGTTTTCTCACAACGGCGAGCCAAAGCCAAAATTTGCATGTTCTACTGCCATGCAAATAGTGAAAACCAATTGACTTACGTATGTGAAACAATTCACAGGGAAATAACATACTATGAGCTATGTAATAAAACATTTGAAATAGTCCCGCGAACTGTTTTTGTATTTTTAAAAAATTGCTGAGTTTGCTACTTCTTTTGAGGACTTGGGTATTTTGAGGTGCCCTGAAACCACGCTTTTAAGCGTGATACACAAAAAACAACAGAGACGCATAGTTTAAGCGTGTTTTTTTTTTAGCCAGAGATATCTAACGTACATTTAGTTGTACCATTCATAATAACGTTTTCCTAACACGCGGCAGAGCAGTTTATGCGCGAGCTGTATATGACTAATATTCATAAGCTTTGCGTACGCGAATATTATTATTTATACAAAACCATCGTTTGATTAACTAAGCAGAATATTCTTACGAACTTCTTATAATACAAGAGTTGCGGGAGAGAAATTGTTTACGGGGACATTAAAGAGATAAAATTGTTTTAATACAATTACGGTGAACGTTCTCATTTAAGGAAATGAATTAGCTAAGAGTGACTAAAGAATATGACAATAAATTTTAAAAGATAATATTTTATTTGTCACATTAAAACCAATAATTATCTTTATAATACAATATATCTTACAATGATACATAGAAATAATTTGAGAGTGAAAATCTGGGAAGAAAGCCATAACGCAGACTAACAACTTCGGGGATGGCTTTCCAACAGAAACGAAAACAATGTCTAGAAAACTCTCGAGCGAAACTAGTGAAGCAAAAGATTGAAGAGAACGGAATCATCATTGAAATATAATAAGATGAGGACGGAAAGAAGCTAATGAATAAGTAGAGGCAGTGATTTTTGGTGACAATAATCCTGCAACAATTTATTTCAATGCCTTATGTGAACACCTGTTTCTCTACTTCATGGTCGGTGATAGGACATTTTTAACTTTCGGCGTCTCGTGGTCCTACCCGCAAATCACGGACGTGTGGTGTCGCGGTAACATTGTTCTGGTTGTCACAGTCAAATGAGCCACGCCTCTGCCCTATTATACTCTGCCAATAACCACGAACCAGAGTTGTAAGTGTGCACGTAAGGCACTGAAACAAGTTGTTCAAAAATTATTTTCACCAACATATCAATGGCTCTGTGAGTAAGGGATCCAGTTGTAACAATTTATCATTCATGAAAAGATTCAATTGCTTTATTCATCTGTTTTTATGCGTTACCTATTCCGGGTACATATCAACTATGTCTAGTGTTCCGGCAATTTTACGAACTCTTTTGAGAATAAGCAAAATTTCAAACTCCAGTACGCGCTAATATCGGGATAGGGTCACTGTTAATGAAAGTCTTACTTGATAACTGTGAATCAGTAGCAGACCTGCATGAAAACACTCATTGTCTCCTGTGCAACTGGCCACTCACTGTGGCAACAGTAAAAAATAAGTAACTGAGGACAGAGTGTACACAGGACTGTGCAGTCTAGCCGGCTGGTTGTTGAACCAGCTTAATTTTTCTGGATACCTAGTTTTAGCACATACCTCGGCTGAAGGCCATTTTCTTTCTTCGCACACGTACAGTAAAGAGGAAACTTGTACTTGTGCAGGGTTTTAAATTCCGTCCCCAAAAAGGGGTGAATTTGAAGACCAGTTTTACTTGCTATTAATGCTGCACTGCGTTGCGTTAATACAAAAAAAAGCAGCTAGTATTCTCTCTGAACGTAAAGTATGGATTCTGGCTACTCACAATAAAAAAGATTATTTTTAATCACTTTGATTTTGCTATTATATTTTGTGGTTATATTTTTGTATTGTATATTTATAACTTTAACTTTTTCTTTTTCTAGGACGTTACTTTGGTACACATTAATAGCTACCAATAGGACTGATGGTAGGCCTATTTTAGTAATATTTTAAGACATTGTTAAAATACACAAATAATTTCACTAAGAGGGAACAAAAATATTGGCTATTATTGTCTTGAAATACTTACGAAAATTTTAAAATTTCCTAATTTTATATTCGTATCCAATAAAACATTTTAATTTTTTGCAATATTCTTCTGCCGTTACTCATTTATGTCTCTAGGCTGCTTGTAACCAAATTGTGTGTGTATTTTTTTAAATAATAAACACAAATGTTTCAGAGGGGTACGGTGATGTTGTCGGAGTGGGCTCTCTCATCAGGAAAGTCAGTTGTACGCTTATTCCACTGATAACGAGGCAACAGGCAGATTAATCCGGCGGGCATATTCTGGAACGGCGCGCTTGCCTGGCGAACTCCTGGAAGATGACGTGGCCAGAGAAACACATGCACGGACGGTGATTGAAATCAGAACCTCGACAGTGTCCACTCAAAGCAAAGGAGGATAAAGATTTTGGTATGGGTATTCATGCTTCCCCCCCCCCCCCTCCGACCATTCCCACCCACAAAATATAAATGTCTCTCTCATTGACATGAAACCCATTTACTTTTATATTTTAATTAATTTTGTCGACACCAGCGAAATTTCTAAAGTGGAACGAGATTACTATTATTTTAATTCTAATATTTGCCCAAAGAAAACGTGAATCATTTACAGAGTCTAAAAACTAGTTTATACTATTGTTGTTTTATAATACTATGTTTGCAAATTTTCCGACCTCTCATAGCACGAATAGAAAATTAATAGTGTAAATATATTAATCTAACTTTCCCTTCTTATTTTTTTCCAAACCCAAACATAGTCACATTCGACCCTATCCCTAAGGCATGCGAAGGGATACGGTCGCATTACAACTGGTACTGAGAGTTACAGTTTATTTAATATTTATAATGTGAATTTCAATGTTATTGAAACTCTTCTCTTTCAAGGAATCGGCGTAAGAAATGTAAAGACTATTAAATCACAGTAATGCTATTTTACTATAGTTTTAAAAATACAAGTTTTACACAGCCTACTATTAGACGCATGTTTATATGACCCGCAGTTTCTGGGAGCAATGAACAAAAATAGGCCGCACATACGTTTAATTGTACTCACAAATACGTCGACAAAGCGAGGGTCAATTACACACTAGGTGTAGGCTATAACCCAACCACGAAATGTGAGTTGGGAGTAGGAAGAAACAATTGAAGTAGTGTAGTAGATAAACTTGGAGGTTAAGTTATTGTTGTCAGGTCTAAACTGCTGGGTCTCCAACACGGAGGTAAATGTGGAGCAGGAAGTTTAATTAGACACATTTTCTCAATATCGTTATTTGTCTCTCAAGAAGAACTTCCTACGGAAACTTCCCATGCAAACTTCCCACGGGTGACAAATGTACAGTAGCTAACAAAGATGTTGAAAAAGCTGTTATTTACAAATACTCTGGTCATAATTTGGTAAAATGTTGTTTCGCAAAAGATTTTGTTTGCATAGTTTTGTAATTTAATTTTATGTTGCGTATAACAATATATTTTTTGGAATGAATAGACAAGTATACAAATAATTTTATGTTGATGAATTTGGTCAAAAGCTTGCTTATGTAAGACTGACACCATTACGTATTCGTAATATAGTTATTTATTTATTTCATTGTTTTCGCGTATACAATGTGTACAGAATATAAAAGCCGTAACTGTGGCAAAAGTTTGAGTAATAAGTACGAAGTAGAACCCATTATTTTCAGTAGCTTACGAGTGCTGTGACTTTACAGTTGTTTTTACTGGGTTAGATATAAATTCGAGTTTAAAGACAAACACGTTTCGAAAATAATTCTTCTGCGACTTCTGCATACACGATTTTTCTTCAGAATTAAAACGGTTTAGATACGTTCTTAAAAACACATTGTTAAAATTAGTAAATGAATGAATAATTTTATGTAACGTTTGAATAATTCAAATGTTTGCTTAAGAAAATGAAATATTAATTTTAAAAAATTTCATCTGCGTCGGCCGGGAATCGAACCCGGGTCAACTGCTTGGAAGGCAACTATGCTGACCATTACACCACCGACGCTTCGTCAGTATGACGTGATTCTATGATTTACAATAGTTTTACTCAGTACGATATTTTTTTTTATTACTATCAATCCACGGCCTTCTATCAAACGACTAACTTAAAAAGTACTCGACTTTCAGCACAATTTTACATTATGCAAACACTCAAATTTTAACTGATCAGATAAGAAGCAAATCTTGCAGTTATTGAAGTGGTTGCTTTTGATTGTGAACTAGGTTTTACCCACGGCTTCGCTCAAGTTGTTTCTAAAAGCTAATTAAGTTTTTGTCACTAAAACACTCACACTCTGTGCCCATGTTCAGTGCTTTATTGACGAAAATAACAGAACAATGTTACAGAGGATTATATTAGGATGCTGCTGTATACAACGTTGCATGTTAAGCGTTTGGTTGAAATAAACAACATAAACAATGTAATATGTTATGTAGTACATTTATTAATTTTATTGCTTAGATGTAAGAAAGTTTTATATTTTTAATGCAGCAGATGTTGCCCACGATTTTTCCCGCGTTTATAGCATAATTAAAATTGAGATATTTCGAATACATATTTTGAATACAAATGTACATTTTTTTTAGTTAATTCCATATGAAAAATACATATATTTAAATCCTTCAGTAACCATGAATTTCTTTCGCGGTAAAGAGTAATTTTAATGTTATTTAAGGACACAGTAAATATCTACGGGATGTTGCAAAATTCCATGTCACTATTCTAGGGAAACATTCCTCACGTGTAGAGGAACAAAAAGTGTTATGTGAACATAGGTACAAAAACGCATCGTTTCTGCGCTACAGTTGGCAATATATGACGTATGGTTCATAGCGCGCGGGTAGGATCATGTTGCTGTGGGGCATCATTACAGCAGTACATAACAACATGTTACTATGCCACACACTACGTCACCAACACACAGACAGTAGGAACAACTGTGACACAGCAACATGATCCTACCCGCGCGCTATCAACCATACGTCATGTGTGCCAACTGTAGCGCAGAAACGGTGCGTTTTTGGACCTATGTTCATACAACACTTTTTGTTCCTCTACACGTGAGGATTGTTTCCCTAGAATATTGACATGGAATTTTGCAACACTCTGTATAGCAAATATCATCAAAATCCGCTCAATCGTTTTAGTGTGGAGAGGGAATTATAGAATTATGCTACCTGCTGAATTGCTATCTCACAAGAACCGAGCATTTCTCCGGGATAAAAAGTATTATGTGTTATTCCAAGACCTAAGACACATTCAAGATTAATTTCATCAAAAAAACGGTTTTACCGTGAAACGGCAATTACACAATAACCACAGATTGCTAATAAATAAATAAACTAAATAAAAAAATCTATACAACAAGAACTGTGATTTTTTTTCATGGATAAAAAGTAGACTTTGTCACACTCTGGCTTATAAAATATATATGTGCAAAAAAATCATGTCAATCCGCTGCTACGTTGCTGCGTGAAAGAAATATAAACCATCAAAAACCAACAACCACACTTTCGCGCTAATAATATTAGTATGATGGTGGTACTACATCTAATTTTGGTCTGACTTTCCTTGTTTGTTCTGTCGTACCTGGTGTACTGGGATGAGAGAGTACACTGTAATTTGCGTGCGTTCAGCATTCTACTAAAAATTATATAAGAAGCATTTTATGCAATATCCCCCCCCCCCCCCCCTTCCGTCCTCAAGCATGGAGAATGCAAATGGAAATATAGAAGGCGGAAAGTTAATTTCCACTGATATTTTTATCACTCTACTAAACCAAATATACTAGGTGTTTACTTCACAATATCCTCCTCTTTTTCCGATGAAAATATGTAAATACAAATAATTCCCTGCTCCTATTTTTAATACTGTTTCAGCAATCAGGTCCGTGTCTGGGGGATGGGGGGCGTTCAATTGCCCCAGGCCTCGAAATCTTGGGGGCCAAATTTTTTGGATTAAAAATATGAATAATTATTGATTTATTATTAATTGACTTTTCTAAAGCTAACATTTAACCGTGACGTCTGCTGTGATGTAAATATATGAGTGTAAAGTGCGTGTCTAACACATCTGGTGCAGCAATAAATTCTTCTATTCTGATAGAATTATTCGTTTGGTTTTTGTGTTTAGATACTGTCTTCACGCTTTCATTTCTATTTACAAACACATAGGGATATATTTAAGTAACGTTGTAACCAGTCCTTTAAACGACAACGTCAATAATGTCCAGGATTGCCGAGGTCTGAGCTATGATAACGCAGCCGACATGTCAGAAAAGTATATTGGCCTCAAACTCACCTTATCACTGTATTAAAAAAAAAAAAAAAAAGAGAGTCACCAGTGCTTCACATTCTCATAAAGTAACCGTGACAACAACCACGATCTCTACACTGTAAAAATATTTTGTACCTAATACAGTAATATCCTTTGTATTTTGACACGAGTACCAAGGCTCATGTTATAAAATGTTACCGGTACCTTTTTAACTTACAAGAGACGTCTTTGTAATGAAGTTGTAGAAACATTTTTATTCTTCAGATCTTTTAACGATAAATAAGTGCTATAAACTTTGATGCAAACATGCTGGGATGATATTCGATTTATATAAAGAGTTTAATACCTCTTTACCTTATTAAAGTACACTCTAAAATAATTTGTAAAATTTACAGAGATTTTCTTTGTAAATTTACAAGTCCTTGTAAAAAGTACACAGATTTTCTTTGTAAATTCATCAAAGCACTTTTTTTTTTTTTTTTTTTTGGTTTTTCAAACCTTTGCAAATGTACAAAGAGTATCTTAATAAAAAAGTTACAAGAATTTTCTTTCTAATAAACTTAGTAAAAATTTGTAGTCTTCCAAAATCACAATTTCTCCGTAAAATACGTAGTTATACAAATATCACATACTCTGAAAAGCAGTGCAGTGGCCGGTATCGTTAACCCTCCAAAGAGTTCATCTGGGTTTGAACTACGCCAGTTACAAATAAAATTTATACAGGATTTTCATATTTACACGGTTTAAGTCCGTATTCCATTATTTACGCAATATTAAAAATAAAGAAGGGAATTCTTATTTTTGTGCGAAAGAAAAATATTTAAATTAATTTATAAAAATTATTTTCTAATAGCGACTTTCTACGCTTTAGTAATACATTTAATACGACAAATTAAATGTTTTGTAAAAGTCTTTTTTATTTACGTGCCATAATAAAACAAAAGTTATAGCCATACCAACATTTAACAAAAGTAGGTATTCAATGTTGTCAACTAATATTTGATGACAACGGTGAAATATTTTTTGTACCTTTACCAACAAAGTTAGCACACAAAAGTAAAATATGTATTAGTCACGTACAGGTACAGATGTCGCAAAACTTGAAACGTGTTAAAAGTATTTAAAAAACCTGCAGTAATGGAAGGGAAAAATAGAATAATGTCAGGGTTTTTATGTGATATTTACATACTATTCTTTAGAAACACCACTTGAGCTTCGTGCTTTTCCGGCAGGCTAACATAGTATCTTAGCTATGTTATTTTCAAACGGTTCTTGCAGTGGGGGCAAGTTACCAACTAAAAAGGTATTTGGGACATACGCCATTGCAGCAAATGGCTTGTCACGAGAAAGCCAGAGAATACACACAAAAAAACAGACAAGTAAACAAAGAAAAGGACCTTGTTTGCAACTGACAAACAAAGGTAAGCATATAATTCAGCAAGGAATTCAGTGAATGATTTACAACAAAATAACACAAACGAGCGCCCAAGCAACACAAAACAAACCAAGGAATAAATAAATAAATAACTCAGATTATTCCGCAAAAGGAATTTCTTCAGGAAGTTCAAAACAACACACACAAAATTATTACAACAACAAACAGACAAAAAAAAAAAAAAGAACGGAAAATAATTTGATGTAGACGACACAGTACAGGTATTTTCGTTCGCTTTCCTCAAGGTGTCTGTGTTTCCGCTGCGTCGTCTACATCCAGAAATTTGTTGTCTTGTTTCACAAAGTAAAAAAGCAAAACTTTTTTTAGTTGTATATTTTTTGCACATCCAGCTGTTGAGTTATATTTTTGACGTATTCGTGTGGCCATTACAATAAAAGGTAAAGAACTTATTGACCTGGAATAATAGTGACAACGTAATACTACTATCGAAATGTTCGAAGAAAAATTTGGCAAACTGAACACACGGCAGTCTGGTGGAATTATACACACGGGTCGCCATCCATATTTTAATTGACAAGTCATCAGTCAGACTCAACATATTTAAGTGTAACAAACAACGAGAGACTTTCGTTTAGCAAAATTGACAAAATGCATTATTCAGAACCGACGCTTCTACATTTCACTTCAAAATAAAAACAGTCGTTGTAGGACAAAAAATAATGGCTTACCCTAAGTAAGAGTTCGTACGCCACTGCTCTATAATACATGTAGACCTACTAATGACCAACCAGTTCATACCAAAGTCAAGCTTGTCATCTATGCTGTTGTCACAGCAATCGTAGAACTGTGAAAATTATTTTAATTTGTTGAATACGCTTACAAGAGCTTTGGAAGAACTTGCAACATGCTACGACAACAACCATATGAGACCTAACCCAAGAAAAACACAAGTGCGTGAATTCATCTACGAAATAAATAACTAGTAGAAAACTGCTTGTGGAATGGAGAGGGGAAGATCTTTAACACTGCACTACACCAAAGTACTTAAACGTGAAACTAGATAGACATTATCATTTACACAACACTGTCAGAACACTTAATAAACGTTGAGAACTAGGACTTATAGTAGAACACTAACATGTACATCTTGTGGTGCACACCCTCATGGCATACGAACTTCTGCTGTGGCCATTTGCTTATTAATTGCTGAATATGCATCACCTGTCTGGAGAAACTCTGTCCTTGCTAAGCAAGTGGATATTACAGTGAACGAGACTGATGTCTGACAGAGTATCTGAGACCAACTCCTGCCGAGAAAGTCAACCCTATTGTAGGAATCGCTCTTTCACGCATTAGGACAGAGGTAGCAGAAGCAGTTGAACGTAGGAAGCAAACCACTGATCCACTCCATCAATGGCGAATCCAGCTCTAGGTTTGGGGGAGGTGAGGGGATTCCCAAAAAGTAGCTATACCCACACTCCGGTCAAAGAAGGGTAGGAGGTCTGGAAGCCCTCCCCCCATAAAATGTAGTTCTTAAGGTGCAAAATAGTGATATTTAAGGCATTTCCTAAACAAAATATTGAATATACCACTTTAAAAATGTGTATTATTTTACAGATAAACTATGTATGAAAGGTCAAAATGGCGGGAAGCCCCTGCCTCCCCCTTAAACCCGCCCCTACACGCCATCCTCTTTACGGCCATAAATGCAGCCCGTTAGACTCTGATCAATGAGAAGTTTCTTAAGAACAACTGTACCACATATTTGTACGTCAGAACAGCGAAGGCCCGGCAACGATATGCACATAAACCACTCCTAAGATTAAAAGAACAACCTTCTGCGGGTTTTCTCCTTCCTTATTCCGTTTGGAAAACCCTCAATAAACTGTGGACGGGTGTTTCAAAAAAGTCCAGTCTAGCTTAGTGGGGCTACCTACAAGGGGATATGACCTGTGTTTGTGGGTTGTTACAGGACGAAGAGCACCTTCTGGTTTGCCAACATTTACCATCGTCTTGCGTGAGGCCAATAACATTAGCTCAATATTGGCAGAATTTTGTTTAACATTTTATTATTGTTTCACAGTGTATCCGGACCTGGAAAGTAAACAAAAAATAATGTTCACGTTTACAAAAAGGCAAACGACTTTTCGTGGAATAATTGTAGACATGTCGTTTTAAACCTAATGAAGCAGAAATGTTACCTGGAAAGTTTCATTAATATACGTTTTTTTTAAATTTTATTCAATAGCTAAACAAGAATATAATAATTGTGAATTTGGCAGCTATTGAATAAAAAGTATTCAAAGAAAAATAGTTTTACTGTGTGAAAACTGTAAATCAAATTGCATAAGTAAATGCTAGTAAAATTTTGAATGTACACCCAACACCCCAAAAACCCCTGAAAAAGATGTTTAGTTACACGAAGAACCATTTGAACGCATATATCCCGTATCCAGTGAAGTGGTTTAGTTCTCTTTTGCGTAACTCCGTCCAATAAAAGTCATAACAACTTACAATCGCCATTAACATTTAAGGATGACATCAACAACTTCTAGTTTGTCGAGAGACGATCCCTTCGTGACGCTCGCTACTCAAGGAAGAAAGTTCGGCTCTCCAGCAACCTTCGCGTGCGCGTCTATTAGGTCCTGTTTGATGCGACGAACAACATAATCATCGTGCCTAATAGGGGCACCGCTGTTTCACGGCAGCTGGACTCCGTGAGCTTTCAGAGCAGTTTGAAATGCCAGGTGTCGCTCGCAAAGGTGCTTCTGGCTCTTGACTTCTCTCAACCCACACACCCACAATTTTATCATTTCGCAACGCTTTATTTTCTGACCGGAAAGTAGGGAATTTGGAGTGTCAGTCAAGTTGAGTGTAAGACCAAGCAAACATGGCTGATGTAGTTCAAAAAGAGGAAACATAATATATATGTGCTTCTTCGACATGAACATAAAATGAAATTGTGCTTACATACGAAGACGTAGTTTTTGATGCGAGGCAGTTCCGAGTATTCTATTTCCATATTTACGTGTCAGGTAAGTGGGAATATCAAACCTGATGGTTATATCCAGGGAGACTGATAATTTCATCAGAAATTATTTACAGCCTCGTGCGAATTACGTAAAATTATATGTTTTAATCTTACATAAATAGGCTTCTTTTCATATCGTATGTAGAAAAATTCAATATAATTTTAACTATCTAATATTTTGTACGTTTGATTTAAAATACGAAATTTTTAATTTCCTATAAAATAAAGTGTTTGTCCATGAAAAGGAACCTGTC
Source organism: Medauroidea extradentata (assembly GCA_003012365.1). NCBI lineage: Eukaryota > Metazoa > Arthropoda > Insecta > Phasmatodea > Phasmatidae > Medauroidea > Medauroidea extradentata. The sequence goes on along the minus strand of PNEQ01093441.1, from coordinate 33,286 downwards.
ATGTTATGTCTTGTAATATGTGTTTATGTAATTTTCATATATCACAAAACGGTGTTATAAAATTACAACTCGTATAATTTTATACATATGTCATAAATACGTATCTACATTAAAAATAAAAACTTAAAATTTACTTGACGTATAATTCCATTTAATTAAAATGTTTTTATTTATCGGAACTGTCTAAGCCAGAAACCAATTATACAGCATCTATACTTTTATCTTGCGATATCTGTCTACACCTGGAACAAAAAACACACATGTAAAGATTATTACATATTGTTTTATATTTATCTATAGGAAATGAATTTATCGTCTATAAATAGACCCAAGAAAATCAGAAAAGACGTTAATTGTATTTATTTATATTTATTGAACACAGTAATCGTTTCACTAGCGCGAAGTCGTATTCGTATGTATTTATGAAGGGCAATTATTCAGGAAAACGAAACCGCCTGCCGTGGTAAACTATAACGTGTTGATAACTATTCTTGCCTTTCTTCCTGCTCATAACAGTAATGTTGCAGTTAAATGAATGTATTTGCACTGAAGCTAGTTTAAATCAATTTTCTTCATGCTGTGGAAATTTACGTTATTTTTTGTAATATTGGAAAATAAATGGTTAATTGTTTAAATGAAAGATTAAATATTAGTTTTCTTAGTACATAATCACACTAGGATTTACGTTTGAAAATGTACCACCGCTGTAAGAGAATTAGGAGAAACATATTTTGGGCGTTTCAGAGAGATAAAACATAATTTTTTGTTTGCTACAATACAGTGTTAGTTTTGTAGGCGTTACTCCCCTAGTAGCAAATACAATCATTTTCAGTTGGCCAACAGTTGGCAGAAGCCTCGAATGTTCGCTAGTATGATGGTCTACTCTTGTTGGTATGGTTGTTCATCAGACCAAATGTGTGTGTAGTTATACTGAAATAATTTTTATATGGGAAACTTAGTTTAAAAAGACTGACATTTAGTATTTAAGTATACGGTCCACAAGCAGATTAGCAATATAACCCACAAGCATCTGAGTGTAATAAGAATGCTTGTGGTACACTTGTAGTTAATGTATGGGTGATTTCATTATGTATCATGTATGCCTCATGTGGACGTGGGTGCATTCCGCATGTTTACTGCCTGTGGGCTGATTATCACGATCAGATTTGAACGAATGAGCCAGTTGTTTGCTATTTGGGTTGGGAGTAAATTTTCCTTTCACAAAGAAAAATTAAATTTAGCTCTGCCAGTTTTCCCAAATAGTATTTCAATGTCAAAATTTGCATGATTTAATTTCATACACACCCCGAAAGCCATTCAACAAAACGAAACGAAGTAATTTACTGTGAAATTACATGTCACGGGCTACACATTGATGCATACAAATTCCCATTCAATACCTGTTCTGTATTTTTAAAAATTTTCTGAAATTTGGATTTTTTTATTATATTTGGAATTTTATTAAAATATAAAAGTATTTTGTATAGGGTTTTTATATACCTAAAGCCCTAGCGCGTGACATATACTTTCACCGTGAATTATTTCGTTTCATTGTGTTGGTTTGTTTACGGGGGGGTGTGAAGTAAAAACATGCAAATCTTGACTTAGAAATGCTATCATGCGAAATCTGGCTGATCTAATTGTCTTGTAAGATAAAATTTACTTCCAAGTAACGTCTGCAAAACTAAAATTATTTCACACATACATAAAATTATGATACTTCCCCTACTGAACGCCCTTAAGGAATCTACCTGTCTGGTTGTTCAAATTTTTGCAGTAGGTTAGAACTAAGCAACACTATTACGTATTCCCAGTCCGCCGGTCTGCTAAAACCACGTTTCGGAAGTAAAATGTTATACACTTCAAAAACCTAAGGTATATAACATACACTTTCCATGCCTTCCTAGGTAGCTAGATCTGTTTGTTTCCACCCTTCTTTCTCAGTCATGTCTCGATATTAACCACCTAGATTTATATGAAACAACCCAGTTGTCAAAAGAAACAATATCCCGTAAATGTTTTTAAAAAATTACTAGGGTCAACGTTTAAACTCTCGTAATTCCGGCGGTATTACGGAAACGCTGCACCTAGCGTGTATGTGCGGTGAATCACAAGGTGCCCACGTCAATGTTGTCTTTATCGCAACAGCGCTTCTGAGCTTCGAACAATCAAAAAAGCTTCAAGTAGGCATCACCCTAAAGGGTGTTCACGTCGCAAAAGTGCGTAGTATTATATTTTGTACGACATAGTGTTCGTTTTATTTACGTTACTTGTTACTATATTTTCCACTTATGAAAATTTTTTAGCTTTTGTAGTTTTCCCATAATCTCATGTTAATTAATGCAAAAAATTGAAATATTAAGTCAGATCTAAATAACCAAACCCAACTAATTTAATCGAATGAAATAATTCACACTAACATAAGACATTATTATATATGTGCTAAAATGTTTGAAAACATACAAAAATGCCTCTGTAATTTTCAAATATGTCCACCAATAAAAAATTGCAAATTTTTAGATTTAAAAAATACAAATGAATTGTATCGTGTGTTTTTAAATGTTTTAGCATATGCTGAATAATATATTATTTCTGTGCAATTTTTTTCATCCGTGTAAGTTGGTTTTTGATGAATTCTATGTTTCCGTAATTTGAAAATTTTGACTTTGACAAACCGCAATGGAATGACTAAGCAAATGACAACAGCTTACGTTTGCTGAGGCAAGGGCAGGGGGCATAAATAATTTAATCTTAGCTTTATGGAAGCTAGTTTGCGGTCAGAATATAATAGTGTACTTCGGAACTAGAAGAACGTAATTTAAAAAATAACGATTTTCAGGTTAATACAGCAATGCAAGTAGATCTTTGAAAGAACTGTGCAATGGGAGTGCATGACTGGATTTATTTACTTGGACATACTCCATTGCGAAGTAAATGACTGTCAAAAGGAAACTAAAATAATACAAGAAAACATAAATAAGCAGAGTATGCTTATTTATGTTTTCTTGTATTATTTTAGTTTCCTTTCGACAGTCATTTATTTCGCAATGGAGTATGTCCAAGTAAATAAATCCAGTCAATGCAAGTAGAATCTGATTATTCATCTACCCATAACAATGTAAGTCTAAAAAAGTATATTTTCACAATTTACGAAGTCATAAGGTATGGTTCAACAGTAAAATGTGATTTCACGTAACAGTAGCCTGTATTAAATTAACACTTTGATAAAGCATGTATATTGTTATTGCTAACAATTTTAAGAAGCTTATCCCAATGCTAGTTTTGTAGACAAGCAACCGAGTCACTCTTTTCTGTTTTTCGGTTCTCCTGTGAATGTCATAGTGTGACTTACGCTTGTCTGGTTCTGAGATACACATTACGTAATTTGCATTTAGCTACGGGTGATAAGATGTTTGTTTAGCGGCGTAGGGTTCCGTCCAGGCCGGTAATGACGGGACGCGCGAGGTTTGATGTGTCCGGGATCGTGGCATTTTACTTTGGGGCCTTCCCCTCCTCGCGTTCCAGTTTAACCATCTCGGGCAAACAGTTTCCCGAAGACACCCCTGCAGCGAGAGTGGCGCGCACATGAAAGCAGGCCGAAGACGCGAGAGACACGGAGCGGAGCGGGCAGTTTAATTCACGGCTCCATCATCACTTTGGTCACGGCTCGCCTGAACTAATTCCATGCCTAATGAGTATTAAATTGCCCTCCGGCCGGGTGACAGGGCATGAGATCTTCAAGAGGGGCCGTTCCTTAACACCCTCTCCCTCCGGACCTACCCTTCTGACCCTTTCTTAACCCCAACTAGTGTTAATTCTACTACAGGTTAGAAAGATCAATGTCAAAAGTTTGGCTCAGGGAAATTTTCTTTCACTTGAGCGCTCGTATATATAAGAGGTGTAATCTGACCAATCACAGAGTTTTCCTGAATTTTAAGTTACATAAAGTTGGTCATTTGAAAGCCAAAATTGTTTTTTTTTTTTTTTTCACCTTTATACATATAATATTTTTATTGTTCTACATTTGAGGATGTTACCCCAAAAATTATGACATGGTATTTTTAACAGTGCCCATTTCATTCTTGGAGAAACAATCGAAAAATTGATGGCGTACCAGACCTGAATATAACCTCTATTTTAAAAGAAATTACAGGCCTATAACTACTACAGCACATGCAGCTATTACAATGATAACCTTTTTTGTTTGTGAGTAACTGGGTTGGTAAAAATAATAGCGTACTGGAAGGCAGTAAATCACAATCTTTATTTGACATACAGGACGTCCATTCCGGTCTGCATTAAGTTGGTTACAGTAAGCAATCATTACGCTTATTCTGTACTAACAACAACAAAAAAAAGCATTTGTTATCTACGCGGTATATTTTGCTCGATCAAAATAACAAAGTTGGTGTTCCTCTCACTTTATAAATGTGACGAAATATTTTGCTATACGAATATGTGATTACACCGTCACGTACAAATACTAACCTTGTAAGCGTCAAAGTATATTTAATATTTACAAATACCACGTTTTCTCGCCCATAAGACACGGGATTAAAGATATCCTGACGAACTTTTGATTGAAGGTGAAGGTGTAAATCTTTGTATGCTGTTTACTTTAATGTCATAGGTTATGATATGCGTGGATGTTCAAACATGATAGTTAACACAAGTAAACTGGATCTGTTGTTGTAAGCAAAGGCTTTGCCTTGCCGCATAATTTAAGTTCCCTTTAAGGAATGTTTCATTTGTGTGGTTTTAAATAAAAGTATTAAGGCTGGTAAAATTCAACCTAAGAGAATAATTTACTTTGCAAGTAACTAGCAGATAAATTCACATCCCTAAAGTCCTACTCGTCCTTTCGTTTGGTGACCGCGTATCTTAACCCTTGACCATCTTGATATCGGTACTACTTTTCTTTTCGATTTTTATGTATGAAGTGCACAGTAAAATAACTTAACTTATTTTATTTTGTAGAACGTTATTAAAACGAATGTTTAATTTATCCCAGCAATAGTCATACCAGATGATGTCATTTGTGTGTGACTATTTTCGGGCAAAACCTTCATTTCAGTAGACTACGAAGTATACGTTAGTTTATTTACAAAGAAAAATCCTTGTAATTTTTCAATAAGATAATTTTATAAGACTAGTATTTGTACTATAACAAAGTTTTAAATAACTACAAGAAAATTACATGCAATTAAAAAATTCAGTTTTTACTAAACAAATTGTTGTAATAACAATCCGACAACCAAACTAGACTGTTGTCCCTGTCCATAGTATGGTTAAGTGTATCAATAATTTTATTTTAGTGTAGGTGTAGCCTGTCTTGCGTGGTAGTCATAAATAATAAACAATAGATTAATTCTCAGGATTTTTTATATAATACACCAATACAATAACGCAACAATAATTTCTGTGAATGACTTTGGCAATGGGCTGAATGATTTTGAACGAAATAATGGAAAACATGCCATTGCTACCTTTGAAAGATTTCACTTGAAATCATAGAACAGAACAGGCGCAACAGTGATATGTAGACAATTTCACTCAATATCCGCATTGCAGCAACACGACGGTCTACAATTTTCATGTTCCTATCTGAAGATCAGTAAGAGGTTCCGAATTAGGGTCATCGTTTATAATTTAAGTTGACATGTCACCAGTGGCGTCTTTCCAGAGAATGTTTCCATCATTCACACCTAGTATTGCGAACTTTTCTGTAATGTGGTTCTCCACATTTTACCTATATGGATGATATCCATGGCGGTCAGTTCGTTGTAAGTAATTTGCCAAGAGGGTGTATGTACTAATGGAAATAATTCGTCGGCTTTGATAAAATATATTAAAATTCGGGAAGGCATGTGTGAATGAGGAACGTGCTAGTTATTTATTTATTTCAAAAATTCTATCAATAATTGAGTGAAAGATTTTAGTCAGCGCTTAACATCGAGGTCTTCATCGCTGGTGAGGTGTGACATTAGGTGAGTATGGAGCAGCACAGGAATGAAAGAGCGGGTAAAACGGTAAAACGGGAGATCCCCGAGAAAACCCGCCGACCAACGGCATCGTCCGGTACGATTCCCCCAATGCGAATATCCGGGGACCTACCATGCCGGGAATCGAACACGGATCGCCTTGGTGGGAGGCGAATGGTCTGACCATTTTTTTTTTTAATGTTTGGTGCAGTGGCGAGGCGATAGCTTCCACATCATCACTTTAATGTGACTTATTTAAGCAACCCCGAGTAAATGTCGTGAGACAATTGTAGAGAGACAATATTTTGAGACAAATTGAACGAAGACAAATTTTACACTCAGCCAGACCTGGGAATCGAACCCAGAACCCCTCGTATCGAAGTTGGTCGCTCAACCAACTAAGCTACGGGGGGTCGGTTTCTACCCTTACGACATGTGAGGAACCATTCGGCCACCGCGTCCCCATCAATAATTGAAATGATATCTAAGCGAAATGAAGCTATGGTTTCTACATGTTCGGCTACCATGCTAGAGCGTACGTCCTGTTGGACAAAAGTTTTTTGTCAATCCTAACATGTCATAAGGGTAGATATTTAGGTCTTTAATTTAAGTATGCAATTTTTTTTTATTTTATTGAAAATTTAGCGGTTCTTATTGGCACACAGATGAAACAATGGGCGTGACCGGAGATGAACATCTCGGGATACTGTATTTGTAAAATGGTCATAATATGCCTGAACTGTCAGGTAAACGAAAAACAGTTCAACGGAAATCTTGACTCGGGATGCTTATTTTGAAAAAAAAAAAAAAATGTTAGAATAAACACATAAAAATTGACCATTTATCGTAAAAATATATACATTTTTAAAACAATAAAAATTTTCAATTAACCGCCCATTTAAAACAGCACCACTATATTAACGACGCTCTCAGTCATAATGGACTCGTCGGTAGATAAGCACGTGTAATTTTTTTTTACTTCTAAGACTCTTACAACTGTCTATCTACCAGTAAGAAATGGTGGACATATATAGTTTTTCACCGACAAAAGAAAGCCCACACACGAGAAGTTGTGTATGCAAGGCAGTCTCTCGTTAGTCAATATTCAGAGGAGGGCGAATTGTTTTCTGGTAAACACGTGTATTGCCAGGACATTACACTTGCTACTTCTTTACACCATCCTTCTCTTCTATTTTTCGCCCTTCTTTGTTGCGCCTGACACCTTTCATGTCCACAGCCGGCTCGATCATTCAAGTGATTCAGGGCCCATCACCCTTGAGCGACGGATGCGGTCGTTAAGCGTGCTTTGCTCGGATAAATATTCGTCGGGAGTATTACAACAGCTTCGTGGGTGTTCTTTGATGCCAGCGCGGCGGAACGTCAAGAAAATAAACTACACTTTATTTTTACAATTTTTGTTCTTCGTTGCTGACGAGCGTCTTCGTATGGGATGCGTCGAACATAAAAGCCATTGTTGTACATTTTTTTAAGAGTGCGTGGTAGAAAGGTTAATTCTACTGCATGCTGTAGGAAGATGAAACGAATATCTTATGAACGAGTTTGGCAAGGGAAAAATTCTGCTGCCAGTTAAGCTGGCTACGAACTTTGCCGAGGTGGGTACCGAGGATTCACGAATATGACTGCAACAAATTATTGTGTTTGCGGTGCTGTAGGACAAACGAAGAACAGCAGTCTCACGAAAGACGTTAAGGGAGATAACTTGGCCAACTTTCAAAATTTTATATTTGCACGACAGTGTTCATTTTGTAGGCGTTACTTGTGACTGCATTTTCCACTTGTGATAATGTTTTTGCATTCACAGTTTTTCATAGCAGCACGCCAAAGTCAGAATTCGTAAGTGACGGGAACATAGTAATAAGAAAAACCAAGTGTTTTACTCGAATGAAACAATTTACACTGAAATTAGATGTTATGAGCAATACGCTGAAATATTTCGAAACACACGTCAGGCCTTTTGTATTTTTTTTTTTTTTATAATTTTATAAATGAAGTAAAATGTCATTTTCAGATTAAAAAAAAAAGGATACAGGGTATCTCATTGTGTGTTTTTAAATATTTTAGCATATTTCCTATGTATCTTATTTTAGTGTAAATTATGTTTTATTCGAGTAAGACACTTGGGTATTTTATTTATCATGTTCCCGTAACTTGCGAATTTTGACTTTGTCATGTCACTATGGGAAAACTACGAGAGTTAAAATTGTTCACAAGTGGAAAATGTAATCACACGTAACGTCTATGAAGCGATCAATATGCCGTGCAAATATAAAATTATTAATTTTTGCCATGTGAACAACCTTAAGGCATTTCAAACAACTACAAATAACTCAAATATATTTTAAACAAATGCTTTTAAAAAAATTTGAGACTGTTTACAGTCATAAGATACACAATTTTACCGAAGCGTTTTTTTGAAATTATGTACCGTTTGCTAGCAAAAAACTATTGAGCTTAGATTTGGCTTATTTTGTCCACAAAATATGTGATACTTCAGGGTAAAAAATCTAAAAATCCGTTTGGTGTATTGCAACAGAAAAATTCTGATACAAACAATGATATATAAGTCTTAAAACTGTAAGGACGAATTTTTGATATATGTATTAACTTGTGTTAAAATTTTTTTCGAAACCACTGCAAAACTAAAGAGCGAGGCCTTCGTGATTCCTCGGTTACGACTTCGCCAAAGTTCGTATCCCGCTTACGGATAACATCCCAACTGGTGGCAGAATTTTCCTTGCCAAACAAATAACATCGTGTATCCTAACCTGTAGTGGAATTTACCTTAGTGTTAGATAAATAAATACCAAAAACATAACTTTAAATCTACACGTTTTTACAGTCAAATTTGGAAAACAATCAAAACCCCAACTCTATAGTTATTGAGATTTTTAAATATTTGTTAAATGTTTTGTTTATTTTTAACAGTCTCGGCAGAACACCAGCCAACATCACTACAAGGTGTTCAGACAATCAGGAGAGTACTTGCCTCTCATTGGCCGAGAGCCTAGCCAATCACACATGCTTTGCCACTATTGGCTGAGCAGCTTAGAGACAATCTAGGCTATATATGACCCATTTTTTCAGCGAACTTCATTTGCATCTTGTTGTTCCGACCAGCTGTGTCTCAGCTTGAAGACGGGGATAGATTGCAATCCCCGAAACATAGCAGTTTTCGTTGGTTTTAACTTGTGTTGTGTTGTCTATTGCCTTGTGTTTGTTGTTCACTGTTTTTCGTCTATCTCCATCTTGTTTCATATTGGGAATCTGGTTCTATATTTGTGTCTGTCTTTTGTGTATGTCTTTTGTGTCTGGGTGTTGTGTCGATATTCGACTGAATTCCATTTCTAGAATTCTTTGTTGTCTAATATAACAATTATTTTGAAAAAAAAAAAAAAAATTACAAAATTCCTCTGGAATTGCACTTTTTATATTTTTGTGTGCGTTTTATATTTTTTTGTTCTTTTTCGTACTTTGTCACTCAACACAGGTTTGATCAGCTAAACGTGAGCAATGGCGTATGTCCACAATCCAATAAAATTTAATCTGTAGTTATTGATAGTAGTAAACTTTATGAACTAATATTTACCCAGAATTATGTGTCTGTTAAGCGTTACCTGTTTTGCCGCAACTAAATGCATGAAATATTGGTGTCAGCGATTGTTCTTCAAAAATACGTTACTCGAGGGAAAAAAATGTTTGCTCAGATGGCTGCTGTAATTTAATTTTCGCAAAACTGGCTTCGGGAAACCTACAATTACAAACTGATGCTGCTAGCACTGAATTATGTACCATGTCCCCTTGCTGCTCACTTTTGCGAGGGCAAGGGAGCGATAAGGACGACTTTGGCATGTGCAATACCAGGCATGGTCACTTACACGCGTAAATTTACTGTATAACTTGCACGCTGAGGTCGTACTGTTTTATCTAAGACACTTAAGGACGTTGTACCGTAAAAATTCATTAATTTATATAACACTGTCCAACTTTTACACATCACATAAAATGTCATTTCCCCAAATAAAAAAAAATATTCCCCATAATTTTAGTATAATCACCTATCAAAGCTGCAAAATGGCTGTTGCGGCGTAACCAAAATCGAAACAAAAAAAAAAAAACACTTTTCTTGCAGAAACAAGAAAATTCGTACTGATACTAAACTATATGGACTACTTCAAGACACTTTTTTAATTAGAAAGGGAAACATTTTTTATTTAAAAAAATGAGTGAAAATGAGTAATTTTTTGCATAACGTGGACTTTTGGCTATAATTGAAATTTTCAAAACTGACTTTTGTCAAACAAGTCATAATGCTTGATACTCTGACTTTCAGTTCCTGCAATTTTGAATTAATTAGTTAATTACTTTTTAGATTTTGGCTACACTGCATTGGTCTTTTGATACATTTGTGAAATATTAGGCAAAAACTATGTGGCGTAACATTTTTAAATTGAGGGAAATGACACGTTATCTGATGTGTAGAAGCTGAACAGTGTTTGGCACTAATACATAAATAAATTAACGCAATTTTACTGGTCCAACGCTCCCAATAGTGACGAGCATATAAATGTATTGGCAGAAAGCCTGCATCAAACACCAGTCCTTGTTTCGATGGTAGCCACACTTATAACCTGTTATAATTATTTAATTTGCAAGTAACACAGACTTTCTTAAATATAAGGTGGAAATATATGGAATGAAGGCGTGTGTTACTGTCTCACGCAATAGCCTCACCTCAATAATTTTAGCAGACGAATGTTTAGCAGTTTCATTAATACGTGTATTTTATAAATCCATTTAAAACACAGTTCCGTATACAGGCACGGTAAACCTCGTAAGACCACGTTGTATTTTTCTCTACACAGTCCTGTACTACAGACTGTTGAAGCTTTATAATTTGTTATTACGTACGTACTTTACTACACTGTGTCTTGGAATAGCCAACTGACATGCAAGGTCACTTCTTTAAGAAAAGGAGGAGACATTAAGTTTTGTAAATAAGAAATTGAAATAAAAATAAGTACAACAAACAAATTTACTATCATTGTGCGAATGTCATTTAAAATTTTTTATGTTCTTTTACCAATCGATATAAAATGTTTCAAAAATGTTACTGTAACGTACTATTGCATTTTAAAATAGTTAATAACAAGCGTATTTAATTACAGTTTAGCATAGCTGATTTATTTGTTCCGTTATAGTGATGCATAAAATATTAGTCGCAATCGTTCCTAGTTGTCAGTTACACTAGAAACCAAAATATTCGCATAGTTGCAGGTAAATATTTGTGTGAATGAAATAGTTAATTTTTCCTATGTCCGGGAAACCGTTAGCAATGCTCATCTTGGTATAAGCAAAAATTATGTACGCTTTAAATAAAAATAAATACTATATCATAAATTTTTATCACAGTAATTATTGCTAGTAAAAGCGCTGTTTATGGCTCTTTGATTGTCCAAACAGCATGCTTGCTATTCATGACGAATTAAAACCAGTCACTTTATTGAAGAACAACAATTTGTTCTTAAATGTCTTGCTCTGATCGTAAAAATGCACGTTTATTGAAATTACGATTATAAAATAACTATATTACTCTGTATGCAGCTAAAGAATTGTCGTTTTTTTTTTTTTTTTCATAAGGGAATAGAGACCGCACGATGTAGAAGTCGGATTACATGATACCATCACGGACGTTTATCGGAGTGGGTTTTCCTTCGCTACTCCATCATAATAGGGTCTAAATTTATGTCACTCCTCAATAATTGACACAGACCTATTGGCTGTTAGATTAGGAGTTTTCCTCTGTGGGTTATATTGCCTTGTAGGCTACTTGAGTTCATTCCACACTGGGTGTATGTATTTCATAATAAAGTACTGCGCTTTACTGTCGTAAAATATATAGAAATAAATTCCATACGTGTATAGCTGGAGTAATTTATGTTCACACACACATACACACACATATATACATACATTACATAAATTATGTATATTATGTTCATTGAACACGTAAATATTGTTTACTAAAGCAACCCATTTTCAACTCTTGAAATAAGGTTACTGGTTGATCACATGAAATTTATTTATAAATGCTACACAAATACTTGCACATTTAGAAACTTATCGCTAGACAAGTCTCGTGAAAAGCTTTCCAATTATTATCTCTACATATAAAGAGAACAGAGACAGAGTGACTGACATATCAAACAGCAGACCAAACCAAAATAGCCGTAAATGGTTTTAAGATATTTCAAAATTTTAACTCTCAGTACTGTGCAGGAGTGATATGTGATTTTTAATGAATGATCGATTTTGCTTCGACTGAAAGAGCTATCGTCGTGATTTTATCTTCACTTAAATATTTGTACGAATATTTAGGACGTAAAATTAAGGTTTTTCGAATTTCGACACCTTAACGGGCGAAAAGTCAAATCATTTGTTTTCTGTCACCCGATGATACTTACTATAATAACCAATATATATATATATATATATATATATATATATATATATATATATATATATCGAGGTGTTGTCCCCGTCAGAATGATGCTGACGTAAGTACCTAAATAAAGTAACGCAAAATGTTATTTTATAAGATAACATAATAATTGAGAAAATAACTCAGTTTATAAACTGTCAAGGCAGACGGGCCGAAAATAAAGTACGATCAGCGAGAAATAAATTATACAGGGGTTTAATTTTACAGTTCTACTGAGGTGTATTGTTGTACAACCTCTACGAGCTCAGGAAATTAAGATTTTATTATTTAAATTTGATTTTCATGAATAACTTCGACGTTATGTGGTGCAGTTATTTGTAGCCTGGGAGAAATCAGTCTTAATACCACGCAAACTACGTATTTCATTCGATTACCCTCTTACAATAAAGAGTCTGTAATCATCCCACAACGTCAACATTGATGTGACTATAAATAAGGCCTAGCGAAGTCGCTGTTATCGCCCCTTTCCCAAAAATAACAAGTTATATTGTACATCGCCCATCAAAATATCAAGATAAATGTTTGAAAGGGCGTGGTCTACAGCAATTTTCATCATCGCGTATATAATTTTTTCGTACCAGATATTTGTTTCTTATTTTAGACACAAAATGTCACCAAATTTTACTCTTAAGAATGTTTTTATCTGTCATAGTTTTCACGTAATGTCTCGTTAAAGTCTAAATTGGCATGTTACGGTTTTATAGACGACACGTAAACCAACTGACATACCAAGTTGAAAAAAATTCACAGTGGACGAAGATGTTACAGACTACAATTTCTCGTACATAAAAATAAAGAATATTATTTTATGCATTAAATTAAAATTTTGAACTTTAAAGTAAAAAAATTAAAATATACTATATTTTTAAATACACAAATATTTAGTAGTGTAGTTTAATACAAGTAAATTGTAGCATACAATATCGTAATTTATTGTGATTTTTTCTTGGTATTTTCCTAGCGTGTCACTAGACAAATTTTCCAAAATAATTAATCATAAACTATATATTTAACAGGTATGCCTACTAAGTATATGGTCATTTTCGTGATCAGAATAAAATAAACGTTTCAAATTTAATTTATCATTATTGCAAGTACAAATTTGAGGCTGTTAATTGAAATATTGCAAATACAACATTTGTATTTCTTACTAGAAAAAATTAGTAATTTTACGAGAAGTGTCTTTGGCAGATGAGTTCGCAAGAATTTCCCTCGTAAAAGTATAAAAATACAAATGCGTTCTGATATTCAAATAAGTGTGTTGTCCCTATTTCAATAGAAGTCTGGTAACTACAATAATACTTTTATTATTCTGTGGTACTAGTACATACAGTATCGAATCGGTTCGGCATTCGTGGAAAAACTAATCAAGAAGATATGTTGCTTCCTAACAGAAAACAAGCATAATCAAGTTAATTAGAAATATAATTTTCTACAAACCTTCTGAACTATCTAAGGCCGCGGTTACATGGAGGCCTGAAGTAGATAACCGAAAGAGGTTTAGTCAGCCATTTGTAAACACGTTCAGTGTATAGCTGCCGAAGTGAACACGTTCGCGTGGTTACACAGAACTCGATTGTCGCAGTCAAAATCGATTGTGTTTGGTTACGACAGTATATTGTTTTGAGGTTATGTTTGGTTTAACCATTTAACCTATGTCCAAAAGGTAAACAGAGGAAAGTAGCTGAAGACACGTCAAATCTACGTTATATTTTTTGAACTCAATTGTTTACATATTAAAAGTTGCGTCGGTCGCGATAAACATAACCTTTTGAAAGCTCTACTTATTCCGTCCCAAAGCTTGTAACACATTCATATGTTGGTGCAATCTGTTATGTGGTGACAAAAATTCTTCGTAACACAAAACATTTAAACCAATATTACACTTTATGGAACGTGGCAAGGATTTTCGAAAAGTTGCATTTACCGCGAAGGACCACGTGCCTGCTTCATACATACAAGAGTACTGGAAATTGCATACATTCTTTTTCCGGTGCAAATATATTGAAGGGCTCATATTTTAATATGAAACTATTTTTCCTTATACGTAGTCAACGAAACATTTTAATAACTTAATTTCCGCTGTTGCAACATAACACGGGGTTGTCAGGCATCTTGTGCGCAATGCTTGTTGATGTTTAACGAGCCAATCACAGCAAGGCATAGAGATTGTTGTTTAGGTGAAGAACCTTTACAACCTGTTCAGTTTGAATAGGAAGCAGCAACGATATGAACTGCATCAGACACCGTGTGACCACACGTACGGCTGAGCAAGTTTAATAAAAACTAGTTCCGTGGCCCGTGTAACCGCGGCCTAAGACAATATACAAGGGCGAAATTGTTCATACAGGAAACAATTTGACTTCGACACAATATTTAGATAGGTGCAAACATACTGTTAGAAAGTTCATCAATACAGGAACAATTTATGTTTTACTATATCCATAATCGAATTACCTGTTCTCTAAAAAAACATGTTAATTTATATTTTGGCCACATTAAGAGCGTGCCAAAAGCCGCAACTTCAGGCTCTTGATACACCACTGTACACAGTGGGACTTAAATCATAAATTATTCTAACACATGACTGTAACCATCATGTATAATACAAGGCATTTTTGTAATACATTTCTGTAAATCTTAATCCACCCTAACGTTTGATTCGTGTAAACTGGAGGCTTAGAACCTTAAGCAAATTTTAATAAATTATTTCCAAAAGTTCCTCACTTTCACAAGTATTTCTTTTCAGAAAACCACTAAAACTGTACAGCAAAATGTATTACAGTATTTTTTATAAAGTGGTTTATAACCCGAAGAATTAAAATTCTTAAAAAATTATAACAGGACAATTTTGCCATTCATACTGATTAGAAATAAGGTGCGGTGTAAATACAATAAATTGTTTTATAATAGTCATAGAAAGCCCAAGTAAACTGTGTTGAATTCAAAATTGTTTGCTTAGTCTTACTCAGTCACAAGAATTAATTTTATGTCGTTTATATTTCACTTTGTTTTGTGTACTGGCGAGAGGTGCAAGATAGTAATGGAGTTTTGAATTTTCTCACGGTCAGTTAACCCTTAACGCAGGGGGGAAGAGAAAGTTTAAAACATGGCTGAAGAACTAACCCGAGACCTTGAACTAGTGTGGAAGACAGAGCTCAAAGGTTGAAAGAAAGCCATCACAGGAGCGTGACTTTACCTAACCCATATGGTGAAATTTAATATTAGCTTTATTATTATTTATCATAAAGGCCTACATTTTGAAAATAAGTTCGATTACATGTTAATGTTAACCTGTGCTAATTTTTAAGAGAAATATTAAATCGATATGGAGGAAAGGTTAAGTTTAGATTTTGTCAGCCGCCCACCGAGACTACAATTTTTCGGGACTGAAAAAAGGGGGAGGGGTTTGAGAAAGAGCGCAGTTTCTACTTTTTTTTAGCGATATTAATATTTCTGTTTGGCAATTTTGTTTACAATCATCTTCTCCATATTGGCTAATTTTTCAAGGCATTAAATACCATGGTTTTAGTTAACTATATAATTGACGAAATTCCTGTTAAATAAAATTTTTGTCGAAACCGTACAATTTTTGGTTACGAAGAAAATATATATTACGTTAAAAACCATTTTAAACAAAATTGCCAGATAGGTTTTTAATATTTGCTTTCGTTTAATTTTTTAAAAAATAATTACTATAGCAAAATAAACAATAGAAACAAGATAGCACGGACTTAAAATGACTTTAGCTTTAGAATTTATTGCTCTTCTTTCCACCTGGTTCTGAATGGGCGCTTAATAATTTTAATATTGAATCTAAGCGTGACGTATTTTCCATTAGTATGCATACATTCTTGGCAAATAACTTACAACGAAATGAAAAAAAAAAGTTCAGGTTTGAGAAACATTTGAAGACATTATTTCTTTTTCAATTGACCGTTCGCAACACGCGCCTCCCTACGTATAGACCTTCCAAATCAAGCCCAACACCTTGGACAACAAAGGTAGCTCATTAAGCCGGGCAGAGTGAACTGGCCATGGGAAGGCCGGCTCGTGAAGGGGAACTGAAAGGATGGAGGGTGGAAGGGGTGACCGCTATAGAAGAGTGTGTTTGAATGGGATATTTAACATCATAGTCGGTAACAAGCTCGCAAGCCCTCGTGACGGTCTGGTCGCCCCCGGGCATAAACACAGGAACACGATTGCACCACTCCGTGCAACAACCGAAAAACTCCTCTCCGCCACTGACCGACACAGACCTAGTCCGCAGCCATCTTTAATTAATTTAATATCCTTACGAATTTCATGTAAAATATATTAGACAAACCGGACCATTTAGTAACATAAAATCCGCAGTGAAAAAAATTTAGACGCTAGGATGGAAGCAACATATATAAACCAGCATTTAAATATTTAGCTGTTACTAATTCCATTTTCGGAATTATTATGTATTACATAATTCTGACAAATATTATTGTCTTCTAGTTATTTTGTTCGCACAACCCCTGGGGGCTTATACGTTCTCCATACAAAAACGTTTTTTTTGTGTAAATATCTTTACGACGATAATTATCATTATGTAACTAAAAATTTCACAGTGACTGTCTTTAAAAAGTTTATTCGTATACAGGTCGAGATTCTAGTTTGTTGTTACAAGAGGAAATTCATGAAAATGGCCAACATATTTGAGTTGCGTTCTTCAACCATTTTCGTTGGATAACAAATCCCACTAAAATGTTTCTTGGAAGGGAACGATCAAACACGTCATGTTTTTTGGCACTTAAATATGAAATACGTTTAGTAAATTATATCTCTCTGAATATTAACTTCAATTGCCGACGCTTAAGACAAATTCAATACAACACGCAGGATGCCATCTTTTGGCCGTAAATAATTAACATAGTAGCATAGCTGCTATCTCTTGTAAGCGCAACACACAACTTTCTATTAGAGACGAGTTGATATTGTCATTTTTAAAATAAGAATTTTAAAAAATATTAAATAGCATATATATTATTTAAACACATTAAAGGAATTAGTAATTGTAAAAAAACACTGTGAAAACTGAGAAAACATAATTTAGTATGATGTATGAAGGATTTCATTGCACAACTTTCAGTGTTGCTAAGATTCTAGTTATGAGAGTGTTAGAGAATACGGTAAAGAGACTGTCTTGAACGACTATCTTAATTGCTGTCTCTTTGCAAAGACGGTCATAGGTGACGATCGTTACCAGAGCTGAAATTAGAGAATCAACCCCCTGATCATCTCGTTTATAACCAAAGCTGTTAGGTGGTTCAGGACGCAGTGAACTCTTTTGAAACCATCGTCAAGTTTTTCCTTTCAGTATACAGAATTTCCCTGCCGGTTTTTTAAATTTAAAGATAGCTTCTTAAAAGGACCAATCTTGTTAACTATCGCCGTCTGTTGCTGATGAGGCAAGCTCTAAGCACGAATGTGTTGTGGTTTTTACAGTATTTTATTTAACACTCGCAACAAAAACTTTACTGTTTAAGCGTGACCCAGATATATCTGGGACAAGTTGATCAATAATTTAGATTTTGTATCAACCTGGTGTGTATTACAAAACTCAGTTATCACACAGATTTATTTGTTTGCTTTTTTAGGGCATAGGAAAACAAAGATATCTAAATATTTTTAAAGGTAGGTAAATTACAAGTTTTTAAGCGCCAGGAGAAAATTTTATTGCCTATACTGAGCATGTCTGATTTTTTAACTGTAACTCAAATTTAAAAATCCTTTTGGTGCGTTGCAACAGAAAAATTCAGGTACAAACAATGATATATAAGTGTTAAAACTGCCAAAATGAATTTTTGATATATTTATTCATTTGCGTTAAAAAATTATTTCCGAAACCACTGCAAAACTAAATAGCGAGGCATTATGGACAATAGAACGACACGCAATCTCTCAGTCACCGTGTGTAATTGTCGAGATCCATGTGGATAGTCAGTGACCATACTCTCAGTACACAGACATCAACTTATATTTACTGCTGTGTCCGTTTTGCCTATACTGTATCACGCTAACGTGGCACCCACATAACCTTTAAACTTTATAAAAAATAGTGTACTTTAGCTAAGAACATCCTTGAAACGCATCTGCCAAGGACATCCTTTATACAGTTTCAAAGATGGTTCTTGTAAATTATACATAGTATACGTTTGTAATATCTCAAGTTATAACCGTGTTCTTGTTCGGAAAAAAATAAGTTTGAATTAGTTTTACTTTGTTTTATGTATGAAAATAAACGTACTTGGAAAACATCACAATAAAAATTTTTACAAGTAATTATTTTCAGTAAAACGTATTTCATGCACAGAGATTCGAAACTATACCCACAGTTTACATACTTCTCGTTCGTTTCCAGTTTCAAGGTTTAAATATTTTTAGAACGTTTTATTCATTTCCGGCAAATACTTATACAGGTGACATTAATTGTGTACAAATATATCATTTCTGTAAAACCCGTAATTTTGGTAAGTTTTCGTTAGTATTAATTTTATAAATAGAATAGTTCATTCTTTGCAAATCAATAATATTACAAGAAAAATATTTGTACATGTTTAAATTAGCAGATATTATTTCATTTAAAATTCACAAAATTTTTTATGTCGAATTAAACAGTGTTGTTGCGTTGAGACCAGCAAAACTTACTTCCACGTTACAAATTTATGTGCCTCGCTGTGATACGTAGCAGACATGCAGCTAGTGTTCAGTTTGGCACATTTACAAGTGAGAAAAGCACAGCACAGCAGGTACGCTGTAAAAAACTTCCCAAATAATAATGTAAGTAATTAACCCACACAGAGTATGGACCCCTTACAACACTTCAGTTTCAATGGCGAAACAACATCTCCAATTTAGGGAGGGGAAGGTAATTTGGCACCCCCCCTTTTTTTCCACATTTTTTCAAGCAAGGAATTGGAACTTGTTTTACAAATTTTAATTTTATTTTACAAAATCTAAATGCAAATATATGTACAACAATATTTGACTAGCAGGCCTTCTTTACACAGACATTTCCTTAAAAATATAATAAAACTACTTGTCTCTATGTTGTCGATAGAGACAGGAAAATTTCTCAAATTCAATTTACCTACATTCTAGAATCCGTTGTCCTACGTACACTCAAGCCCCATCTATTCGCTCAGTGTCTGCTGTTCCACTTAGTAGCAGCTAGTGGACAAATAGTCTTTGCTTGAGTATGTATATGAAAGTTGATTCTTACATGTAGGTAATTGGATTTGCTAAATTTTCCTGTCCCTAGTTATCGGGTTTGTAACGTAAAACGATCCCTCGCTCTCGCCCGCTTATGGGTTGATAGTTATTTGCACTGTCTGCAGTAAAGAAACAAAAAACTGTCGCATGCCGCATTGCAGCCAACACAAACATTTGAAATGTTGCTGAAGGTCGTATCACAAAAAACGAAATCAATAATGATAATGAGAGGGTTTTACGGCCCTTTGTAAGCAATGGTCTTTAGAGCCGAAATAATCTAAATAATTAAATGTTATATTAAAGTTACGTTCAGATATTATTTTAATAAACTCATTAGTTTTTGTTCAATTACATTAAGAATCAGTCACTTTCGAAATAGTTTGTGAGTGGAATTCCATCGAACTAATGGTATAACAACATAACACATCTGTTATACTCTGTAACATTCTAAGATTTCAGCAGAAATAAGAATTACTAAGGAAATACATCAAAGCAATTAAATTATGTCTTTATTCCTCACTTTGTGATTGTGCCGTAACACACACACCTTGTACTATTCGATATTTGAAACGATATTTATGCTGTGCAAAGATTTTACTGTCATTAACTTCAGTGGACTGGCTGCAACCTTAGAATGACCATTTACTATTGTTTCCGGCGGCCTTTCCAACATTTAAGGGTTGGGGGGGAGTGTATACCCTGCCGCCCTTCTAGTTGTTACGCCAATGTTCAGTTTTGAAGGGTGTTGCTACATAAGTCTGTTAACACCTGTATATAATTGACGATTCCCAATAATGTATAAGAACGCTACCATTTAGTGAAGAGGAAACAGCTTTACCGAACCTACTTTCGTCAACAACACAGTACGTCGGTATGGCAAGTGTTCAAATAAGTTTTCACAGTGTACCAAGGACAGTGACACAAGAGAAACATGGCAACAGACGAGGAAGAAGTGTGCGTGTGACACCGTTTAAATAAGACATTAATAAATTCGAAGAAACACCATCCACCAGCATATGAGTCGTTGATAGCATAGTTAGGCCTAATTACAGCCAAGTATCACAGCAGAAAAGTCCTAAAATATTTAGGAATTAATTAACCTAAACGCAGTATGGGGCGGTTACCATACTCCCGCATTGAAAAATTGTAAACTTTTACAGTTGTCACAATATCATTGGCGTCGTAAGCATTTGATTTTTTTTTTTTTTTTGGGTGTGGGGACGTCACTGTTAGAGAAAGTGTACATATAACCTACGTAATAAAGGGGTGTGTAGGAGTCCTCCACCGGGAAATTTTATATTTTAAGGTGCAAAATGTTGCTATTTATAGAGTTACTGCATCAAGATATTTAATAAACAACTGAAGGAAATCTTCATCTTAAAAAATCTTAAAAACTATGAAATTTTTTTAGGGGGGGGCGTGTCCCCCCCCCCCCCTCCGTTTACGACGCCACTGCACAATATAAGTCTGGTGACATTAGTATATACTTGACTGTTTTATAAAAAAATGTTTAGGAGTGCTACCATGGATGTCTGGGAAACAGTGCTACCATACCTGTTTTCTTAGCGCTCCTATACGCACGTGTAGCATATTTACAAGCTACTTTTTAGAGAGTGGGGTTTTTTTCGGAAGCAGCAAATGTGTTCTCATCACCTGCACGTAATAAAATTGGAAGCTCTAGACGGTTGGTTATATTTGTCGGCTACAGTTCCTTAGTGGTAACTTTATATAAATACACGTCAAAGAGTCTCAATTTACACGCCATGGTTACACGAGGATTACGCCCGACTATGTATTATATGCCATTGATAGCTACATGTGGGCGGAATTAAACCCGCACCACACCCGCATGAGAAGCATTCATCAGCAGCTTTCTACGAACATGTAAGCACTGCCATTTCATTTCCTAGGCTAGTTCAGTCCACCTCCAGGACATAACGCTGTTGTTTTCAGTTGATTCGTTCAATACTTATTACCGCAACTTCCAGGTGAGGTGTCGCTTGAGGTGCGAATGAATTTGTGGTTTTAGCGTGAAGGTGCTTCAGTATACATTAGGCTGAAATGCGTGAGCATATCTGAACTCGGCAAAAGCTGACCATTGATTTTTTTAACGGAAACATTGTCTAGTCCTCACGTACACGTGACGAGACACAGTTGTGAAATTAGTATGGTTCGGAATTCAGGCCCCCTAGGGGCCTGAAATCCGAACCATACTAACTTCAAAATTTAAGAATTTCTATAGAAATATTTCCATATTGACAAAGTGTTTTTCAGTCACCACAAAACCGTTTTTTCAGTGTATGCGCATTTATTTCTATCTGAAATACGATAGTAAACGGAGTAAAAATAATGTATTTTAATTAGTAACATATGTAAGACAGAAATAAATGCTCACGAAAAAGATATTACTTTTTATTACTATCTCATACATTTTGAAGTTAGCACGGTTTCGAATTCAGGTCCTCATACTTTTATTTTCTTGTCGTGATTGATTCGACAGCGAAGGGGACCAGCTGGCGATGTAGGCAGAAAACAGCGATATCAGCATCACAAAAAGATGAAAAATCCGGTATGATCCATCGATTTATTTTTCTAGGAGTGTGTGAGAGATTTTGGTCAGCGCTCAACATCGAGGTCTTTAACGTCGGAATATATGGGGTCATGGGGATGGATAAGCGGGGGAAACGAGGGATCTCCGAGAAAACCCGCCGACCAGCGGCTTCGTCCGCACGATTCCCACATGCGAAAGTCTGGGGATCGACCCCGCCGTGAAACGAACCTGGATCGCCCTGGTGTGAGGCGAATGGTCTGACAATTCGGCCACCGCGGCCCCTTTTCTGTAGGAAATACACTGTCAATATGATCTACATTTTTAGTAACAACCAAACATACGACTATTGCACTTGCGATAGTAAACATACATTTTCTTATGAGTGCGTGATAGATAAATAAACGCTGAAAACATCAATTGATTTGTACGCTTTTTTCGAAGCCAGTATGGATAACATACTCAATGACAATCCTAGATAATGGTATTCGCCAACTTTATGGGTAAACATTTATCCAGAATTACTAATCTGTTACGCGTGATCTCTTGCGCCGCATTTAAATGCACGAGGTTCCGGCGTCAGAGATTGTGCCTCAGAAGTTCGTAACACTGGAAACAATTTTTTAAAACGTTGGCTGAAACTATTGTCTAGGATTGCTATTGTTCAACTTTCGCAAATTGACTTCAAGAAACCTACAGTTATAGATTAACGTTTTTAGCGTTGAATTATGTACCCCGCCCTCTTAAGTATTTATCATTGGTAGATAAAGCTCAAATGTACCTACTTTAAATTAAGGCAATGCCATGTATTTTTTTCTCTACAACGATGCAAAAACCTTCAAAGGTTAAGAGCATACATACGATGAACGATTATAAATGGTCACTTGGCAAAATAATTCACTTTTCGTTCGCAAAATATTATTTACCTTGATGTTGGCTTATTTTCATTACAAAATCGGCGGTACAGTAGTTTGGGTGAGGACATCTGAAAAAACTGTTTGGTTAATTTCTTACAAAAAAAAAAAGGTACAAATTATGATTTATTTGTGTCAAAATAGTGCAGAGAAAATTTCAATACGAAAATTAAGTAGCTTTAATTTTTTTTCTTTTCAGAATCACTGTAAAAAATACCATTCGCAACCATAAGGCGTGGCTTTAGCCGCCATATTGTATTATTTTATTTTTCGCTTTTTTTTAATTTTGAGAAGAAATTTGTGAAATTTGTGGTTTTAGCTTGACTTCTATTTACTTTGTGCTACAGTACAAATATCGCAGTTGAAATCTTAGCACACGAAGGCCGTAATCATTATAGAAAATTAAGAACATTACAATAATTGTTTGCGGTCTAAACATGTGTTAATGTTCAGATGCTTTGCTTGTACTGTAGCACAAGATAAATACAATTCAAGCTAAAATTCCAAATTTCACACTTTATTTTACAGAACTGTTAAAAAGCGAAAATAAATTATTCCTTGTGGTCGCGGTATAGGCCTACAAGCGCTTTTCAACGTCATATTTTAATTTTATCTTTTCACTAGGTATTTTTTTCCTTATTTAAGTCATAAACTGTAGCTAAATTCTGTTCTTATGAAATATTTTTAACCTTCATATTTTCTGCGTAATGCCTCATAAACGTCCAAATTTGCATGTTACGGTTTTATGTACGCCACTAAAACCAACTGACATACCAAACTGAAAAAAAAAAAAATGTAGAGCGAATAAAGACGTAATACGCTACAACGTCTAGTATACAAAAACAAAGATTATTTATTTTTGTATTTAAAAAAAAATGGTTGAATTTATTAACACTATAATTTTAAATTTTAGAAATTTTTGTTAGTACAAAAATGTTATATTATTTCTATTTTTATAGGAGACATTGTACCCTACGACGTTGTTATTCACTGTGAATGTTTTCAGTTTGGTATGTCAGTTGGTTTACCTTACGTATATAAAAACGTAAAATAAAAATTTGGAAGATTTTGAGTCATTACGCAAAAGCTGTGAGAGATAAAAAATGAGAAAAATGTTGTCACAAATTACGTCTAAAACAAGAAATAAATATCTGGCACTAAAATAAAAATAAAATATAACGATGAAAATTGTTGTGGACCATGCCCTTAAGAGGGCGTGGTACACAGTTCAACGCTAAAAGTATTTATCTATAACTGTAGGTTTCTTGACTCCAATTTGCGAAAATTAAACAATATCAAGCCTAGACAATAGTTTTAGCCAACGCTTTAAACAACATTGTTCCCAGTATTACGAACTTGTGGGGCACCATCTCTGACGCCGGCACATCTTGCGTTTAACTGCGGCGCAAGAGATCACGCGTAACGAATTAGTCATTTTGGATAAATATTTACTCATGAAGTTGGCAAATACCGTTATCTAGAATTGTCATTGAGTATTTTATCCATATTGGTTTTCGAAAAAAGCGTAGTAATCAATTGATGTTATCAGCGTTTATTTATCACCACGCACTCTTACGACATTTTCCGTCGTAAGTTGTCACTGTTTAGCTGGTCTACGTAGTCCTCATTTACCATGGCTGTTAAGGGTGTGATGCACTCTTACTGCATCCTGAAGGCTCGGCGGTGTGTTCTTGAAACTGATACACGTGTTGGGAATTAGTGTATTGTGGCCACTAGACAAGAACGACAAGGGAAGAGAAGGGAATCAAAAGGACGTCGGGTGTGATGTGAGGAAGGAGGGAGAGGGGGGAAGCAACGTACAGTCAATACTAGTTACTTAAGCACCTCGCTAGCAACGAAAGTTTCCTCCTCGCATGATATAATTTGACAGCTCACCAGAATGTCTGGTTAATGACGTCGGCTGAACTGGACACGACTTGAAAGATCGTTGGCGCCTTCGGGGGATGTTGCAGGGTTTCTTGGCAAGGGGTGGGGAGAGGGCAGCCAAAACAGACAGCATGAAATATCGCAGCTAATGAATTCAATCGCCGCATTGTGGATGTGAAAAAAAAAAAAGGCGGTAGGGTAAGCACCAAGGTAAAGATTCTTATTTCTTTTGCCGCCTCATATTATGACTAGTATATTTGGTCTTAGTCCGCTTTCAAATAAACTGTCTAATTGTGTATCAGTGTTATTAAACATACATATATATATATATATATATATATATATATATATATATATATATATATATCAAAATTTCACCAAAATTAATAAATTATTTTAAATTAAACACAGTCAATTCACGATTATCCACGCTAAATTGCGGGAGGATATGACTATCGCGGCTAATGAAAAACACAAATGACAAATTAATTTATTTTTATATTAAAGCATTTAATATACCCTGAAAAAGCTTTGCCAATTCAAAATCTATGCAATATGGTACTCTCTGGAGTCGGAAAGTTGAAGGGGGGGGGGGTGGGTTTTTTTTTTTTTTTTTTTTTTTTTTTTTTTTTTTTACCGAAAAATATACTCTAGGGTGTGGTATTTCCGGATAGCAATACACGAATATTCGGGAACTTGATTTGAACCATAAATTGCTTTTCGCCAATATGTCACGTTAAATAACGATATCCGTTGCTTATAGTTGTGTCATACGACTTGCCTTCCTTCGCGTTCATTAAAAGTCCTTAATTTTTTATAGATTTTTTTCATTGTACTTATTTACATTTGGTTCTACCTACGTTTTAAATTTCAGAGCTAGTGCTTCAGTTAAATTTAATGGGCCGAACTACTTAAATGCAAGGAATTTCAAGATTGTATAAACATGTATGCAGTGTTATAATGAAACTACAGTATTGTCTATACTGAATGTTTAAAAAAAAACAAATTAGAAGGATGTTTTTTGTACATAAAAACCAGTAAAATGCCCACATAATCAGAACATCAGAAATTCTTAGTTTTTGAGTTATTTATAAAATATAAGTTCAATGTGTGACAATTGAATTATGTTGTTGATACTTGTATGTTGATGGTCGCATGTGTGTCCTCTACGGTGGATGTGTGTTTGACAAGAAACGACAGTGCATGATCATGTGTGTGCATATATGCGAAGAAGCAAGAGAATGTAACTTTGAACATTTAAGAAGATGTAGTAGAAAATAAGCGCTGTTAAAAGACAATATATAAGAACTACACAACAATCATTGATACTTATATTTGCCAACTTTATTAGAAAACATTTACCCGGAATTATGCATTTGTTAAGCGTGGTTTCTTGCGCCACAATCAAATGTACGATATTTTGGCGTCAGAGATTGTTCTTCAGATTTACGTAACTCGAGAAAAATTTTTGTTCAGAAAGTTGGCAAAAACTATTTACTGGGTTTGCTGTTTTTTTTATTTTTTGCAAATTGGCTTCGAGAAACCTACAATTCTGAACTGATTCTTTTAGCGTTGAATTTTATACCCCGCACTTTTAATGTGAGTTTCTGAGTTTACGACAGTTTCACTGACGGTAATGTCAGAAACTGAGAGTAAATATTAGAATCAGAATATATTATTAATATATAATATTAGAAATGAAATCCTCTGTCTTAGTCAGACACAGTCCGTACGTCTGATCACACACTGTCGCACCCTGTCAAACACTCCCACATCCGGCTTAGAGGATACAAATTCGAGCATCAACATACTTGTATCCATAACATAATTTCAATCATCTAACATCTAACATCGCCTACCTTGCCAAACATTGAATTAAACGTTCATAAATAACTCAAAAAGTACGAATTTCCAGACCTACATTCATGTGGATTTTCTCTGGATTTGGTGTAAGAAACCTACCTTCCAAGTATGTAAAAACATTCTGAATTGAAACCTTGAACAAAGGCGATGAAGAACGTTTTTTTTTTAAATTGTTTCTGGTAATTATTTAGCTATACACACTGTACTTCACTTGGTCTATCTTATTTTGACACGCTATAAAACTGTGGACTAAAGAAACTTCACTGCCGGACGCACAAATGTGGAGTAGTTATATCGGTATAAATCCTCGCAAAACTGTTCTTGGTTACTCAAGAACTTGGGTTTGATTTTCCATCATTCTGCTGCAATTCCGTTGTAGTACTCTGGTTAAGAACGTAGTTTGATATAAATTGTTATTACATAAACGATAACGTGCTAAATTATGAGGGTGAAACGTATCGTATAGGCTACGTACATCCATTTGTCACCATTTTTGTTGTTTTCCATTGCGTAATGTATTATATAACTAAGGCTTTGTAATACAAATAATTATATAGTCTATATATTTATTTTTTAACAAAACAAATTTAGTTTATAATTTTTTATGGTGGTTGATAAATTATTTGTCTTATCCGCAGCGTGGAAAATATTGTGACGTTACATATGCCATTAATTTTTAAGAGTGCTAAATCGTAGGAATATTTGGCCTACGGCAGCTTTAATACAACAGAGTTGCGTTTAACAGTCCTTAATTTTCAACACTATCGTACTGTTGCTCTACGTAACGGTCTACAATGAAAAATATTTACGTCTTGCTTAAAAAAAACAAACCTTGTTGTTTATCCTGTGTTCGTAATATTTTAAACACAGAATCCTAAAAAATCAAAATGAGTAACACTACTTTATTCATTCAAGAAATGTCCCTTTAATTCCCTATATCAGTTGAAATCATTCGTTATCTTGAACAAAAATTGCTTCAGTATTATGTGACCACATCTTTGGTTACTGAACAAATTTGCTTACTGATTGAAACACACGCATTTGAGATGAACTGATAAATTAATTAAACCTGATTTTATATACATAAATATGTACTGTATGTACAAACTAATTAATTATTTTGGCTTAACGTGCCGTCGAACAACTTGAGGCCTTGGTAGAGATACACGAAACGTTTGCGAATAAATACAGGACGACGAGACGTAAATACGTACTATTTTACACATTACCTCATTGCAATCTACTTTTACAGAATATTTTCTTTTGTCTTAACTAAATATCTGTATAAGTTTAAGCGAAACGTTCAGGACACGGTATTAGGACCTACATAACTATTACATTTCTTACGTAACTTCCACGTATGAGACTGTTAGAAGGTATACGGGTGTTTTTACTAACATAAGAAATGTTCGTACTTACTTTCCTTCTACAGGCATCTGCCAATCGTAACATTCCGGCTCTAATGGCATGTCCCACATTCCAGATGTCCCATATAAGTCGATTATTTATAATTGTCGTATTCCCATTCCAAGATCATATCGGTGCAGTATTTAAGATATAAAACATTCCCCTAAATTATACGTGAACCTTATTACATTCATTTTCGAAAATTATATGCGCAGAAAGTTTTCAGCCGAATATTTTAAATGAGACACCAATTTCTTTTATTTAATTAGTTCCCATTGGATTATTTTCATAGGTAACTATTTCTAACAAACAATATTCTACGTAAAATGATTTATTACTAAATATTTCAATTAAATTCTTGTTCTTTAAATACGTGTTTACGATATTATTATGAAATATTTTTCATATTAAGAGTTCATTATAAGTATTTTATATTGTTAACCACATGTAGAGATACAGAATTTTTTTGTGAAAACATTTTCCCAGCACCTTGTTTCGTTGTCTTACGTGTACATTGAAAACTCTACTTCACAGTTCAACGTTTTGGAGCAATTCGCAGAATATTCGCATGAAAACACATAAACACAACACGCTGCATTACAATTCATACGCCACGCGTATCTTCATTTTAAGGGCGTATGACGTCGCAAGTGTGTTTGTTTTTCAGTAAGTTCCATTTAGATATATCCAATTTTGAACGTTAACAGACCTATTATTTTAACAACAGTAAATATCAGTTACCTTTCAGAATATGGTAATGTTATAATTCTTAAGAATTATATTTCTAATACGTGTGAAGGCTTATGAATTGCATTTAATATATTTCGTGGAATATTGTTTATATTCATAGATATGCGTTATGTTCGCACGTCTACAAGTTAACAGAGAAGGGGGAGGCGAAATATTTCTAACCAGCGAAAAATTCTTGCAACATGAGTAAATGATTTTGTGAAATATTGTTGACATAACTTACGCAATTTTGGCTTTTTAGCTTGCGGTAATGAATTTGGCTTCTCTTTCTTTAAAACGTTTTGTTTGAGATGTGTTTAATGCTCTTTTTAAAAAGGTTATAATCTTTTATAACAAAGTTTGTCTTAAAATCATTACTACTATGTTTAAAAAAATATGTTATTAAGTTACATAAATAAAATTACAAATTTATGTTATCATTACAGTACTGTACACGTTCAAAGAAAATTCTTTTTACAACAAAAATGTAAATACAATTTTCTTTTCCGCAACAAAATGTGCGTTTTGGCGAAATAAGTGATTGTAGAGTGTATAATTTCTGAAAACGAAGTTATGGCGAAAAATTATGGACCCTTAATGTAATATATTCAATTATATTATAGTGTATTGGGGGCGTTAAGAGGAGTCCTTCGCGGTGTCAAATTTTCACCTTTGTCGCGTGGGAACAGCGTAGCGACAAGAGCCAATGTCCCATGCTTAACGAGAGGCATATCGCCTCTATTCGCAGCGCGCCAAACTGGCGAGCAAGGTTTCCGTTGTAGTCTTTTTACTATGGGACTTTAAGCGGTGGCCCCAATTTTTAATTTTGGAGTAGTATGAACTAAAGACCAACGCATGCATCTCGTTTTGCACTTTACGAATTCAGGTAATATTTTCGGAGTTACAACAGTCCAAAAAAAAAACGTTTTAGCCATTTTGAGAGGTCCAAATATCATGTTCCTAACAAGCGTGCTGAATTTTTGAAAAAATAGAAGCATGTTTTCAAATGTGTGTTCTTTTCGTAGGCAAACATAATATGAATAACGTATGTGGTTTCGCGTAAAACAGAATGCACGTGACACGCTGCAACGCCGTCCATGCGCCAGTCGAGGACTCCTCTTAAATAACATCATGTAGGTGAATTTTTTTGTTTAGTAAGGAAAGGAAAGGGGGTAAAGATTGTTCAAGGGAGGTGAAGCGAGGGTGGAGAGCTTTTAAGACGGATTTAACCTGTGCGTACGCGATGATGAAAGGGTTTTGATGGTGAGAAGGGGAGGGGGGAGCGTATGGTTTTCCTTCCTAATAGCATCACGATTCCTTCCTGCCCGCCTCGACGGTCCCCGAAGATAAGACCCTGGCGCGAGAGCGAATGCGCGCACATATCTTATCTGCCGCGTCTCTGATGAGCGTGCCGAATCACAATAATGCGGGACCCTCCTGCGTGCTGAATTATGACATGTTTCCTTGACCCCAAGCAGTTAAGGAGGCACCTTCATATCCCTCCCGTCCCCCTCATCGTCCTGGCCAGTAACCCTCCTCCCTCCAGCCTTCTTCGCGGAGACTGTAGAGAGAACATCTCTCCCTGCAAGACATTTGATGGTAGCGGTGGGTCCCAGGAACGATTCTGGCTCGGTTGTGTAGGGGGGGGGGAGGAGGGGGATGATAACTTGTACCCAGTCCAAAATAAAGAATAAAAAAAGGAACTCCGGGACAGATTTCCGAAAGTCGCATTTGGGGGAAACCGAACCAGCCACCTAGAAGTGATCGTCCTCATGTCTGTGAAATACCATGCTGTTTTATAGTCTACTTAACACGACTGCGAGCCACGGGCTTTTAGTTTATATTCACGCGCTGGGGTTTTATGTACACACAATATGGCAATAAAAGTGTTTACTTTTTTTTTATTCCTCCTCCCCCCTTTGCAGGAGAAACCTACGTGAAAACATGGGAGAGATATAATTCAGATCATAAAGCGTTTCATTATATTTCAGCGGTACAAGGGGAAAATATGTTTCTTGACGGAGGGTAAAAAAAAATTGTAGTCTGTAGGCACTGTCTCATGGGCGAAGTGGTTAGGGGCAGAATTGAGCAACCGTCTATGTCCGAAATAAAATACCCTCCTCTGTTCAAGATAAGATATTTTGTCAGAGTATTGTTAAGTGTGGTTTAATTCACGTGAACCTATGTTTTAAATTAGGTGACGATACATCAAGTAAAAACCGTCGTCATAATTAACGAAACACTTGCCAACTTAAAATACTTCCAAATATATGTGACCGTAATGGTCAGCACAAAAATTATGCAGTACCACAAAATGTAGCTTGGTTTCTTCATGGCACAATCTTTGGTTTAAGGAATTTTAGATACTATGTTGTAAATATTTTAACACATAAAATATGTCTCATCCTCAGTGTATTTTGATATTAGGGAGCGGTTTACCAAAATTTTAATTTTTGAATAATTTTAAAATTTGTACGAGATAGGGTTTGTTTCGTAGAGATACATTGTAATTGTTAAATACTTAAATGGAAATCGTTTAGGTTTCATGGGTTTCATCTAATGACATGTCAAATATCCTAATGTGAATAAAATTGGTATAAGTCATTAAAACAAAACCAAATGATTTATCATAATTAAATAATTCACAATGAATAACAATGTTGTAGGCTACAGGATCTTCTATATAGTACCAACATAAAAACATTTCTTTTTTAAAAAATTGTAATTTTTAAGATTTTAGTTTTAAATTTCAATTTTTATTTAAATAAAAAAAAGTACCGTTTATGTAGGAAACCTTGTAGCTCAGCTTTATTTAGCGTGAATTTCATCAGCTCGGTAAGTCAGTTATCCTTACCTTAATACACAAAACGGTTTTATGCAAATGTAGACTTTAACCTGCCATTATTAGAAAACAATGCAAAATAATTCATTACAGTAACAAAAGCCACAATGTATGTTTACAATACACCCCATTTCTTGTACAAATATAAAATTATTTAAACAATATATATTTTCCTGTAACGATTTCCGGGATAGTTTACTACGGTATTTAATCCATTTGGCTTTGAAAAGTTTCATAAAAGAGAACAATTACCATTTACAGAACAAATTGAACATCCTACTTTTTTTTTGTTAACGTTGCAGATATTATTTAGGGAACATAATCGCCCTTTCGCAGAATGTTGTTTATGTATAAACATTTTGAAATATTCTAAACATAAACATGTATAATTTCAATCGATAGTCACGTAATAAAGTACTTTTTAATGGTGCGGACGTTGCAACATAGATATATTTTCCGCATTAAAATACCTGTAATTTTACAATCGACACAAGCACGGAAATTTCAGTTCCGGAATAAAATATTTTATGGTTTATTGTTGTTTAACATATATGTGAGTGAGTGGCATCGACGAATATTGTAAACTGATACCAATGAATTTCAAGCGCTCGCAGTGTAACATAGCATTTTGTCCAATGTTACAGATGAGTATAAATTTCAATTTATTTGACAATTAACCTAGGTTGTTTGCTATTCTATGACCATAGTTACCACGTGCCAGGAAGAATGTAAGTTTTAATCGTCTATGTATTGAATGTATAATGTATTGTATTTTAAAACTTTAATGACTTCTACAGCTTTTATATCTATGCTAGGAATATTTTGTTTTGTATTACGGATTACAACCCGATCTGATCATATTGGCGAACAAACCCGGGGTAAGCTAGGAGGAAAGTATTGAATGGAATGGGTGTTACGAATTTAAAAACAAGAGAAGGAGTTTTATTGAAGAAGGGTTGAGAAAATTTTACAAGAAGAAGAACGTTCTCGTCCATGATGCCGAACAGACGTGTAGTCAAGAAGACATGAGGATTTCTTCGACGAGACGCTAAATTGTTCATACGCGTCGTCAGAAAGGTCTCACTTTACTTCTACGACTAATACCAGTAGAATTTCATTGGAAATTACACACGATGTCAACGCCGAAGAAGGACGTTCCAGGGAATTGTAAAGAAGAGCCCGTGGATCAGGCCATTCCATAGTCCACTTCGTGTTCGTTGCTGTCCAAGTCTCCGAGATCTACAGTTCGACGGGTCCACTATTCGATGAACGAGGGGAACAAGAGCTTCATCTGAGGACGAAGAGGTCGCGATCGTCTTACGAGCATCGGGAGTACGTGGTCGCCGCCCCAGG